>JAJOOS010007492.1:0-17217 GCA_029582725.1 Solanum chiquidenum
TTGTGTGAAACAAATTTCAGATAGAGAAAGAGCCAGTTGCTAGAGGTACACACACAAGCTATTTCAGTGCAGCAATATTCCATCATGTAAACAGTTTGATGTTTGAGCCAACTTGAGTATTTATGATGCAGGGAGTGGTTTTCCACAGAAATTGATAATTTCAGAGTACACAAGATTCCAAATATGTTTGATGTTTGAGCCAACTTGGGTTATTATAATGCATTGCTTGGTTTTCCACAGAAATTGATAATTTCAGGTTGCGGTTATTATCTTGAAAGCCAAACAAATTATGCTCATATTTCTGTAGCGTCACATAGTGGTGTTCCAAGTTTTCATGTTCCACTTTCTACGGATAAGATGTTACAGTACCGGTCCGAAAACTAATTAGCACTGTTGAGTTAATACCTATCTCAAGAACACAGTAGCAGGGTTATCTGAGTTAGTGAAATCATTGTGGCAAATAAATATGCAGGTTTCTACAGAAATTTCGTATTTTAACTAGTTAAAACAACTAATGACAATTCTTAGCCAAGTAAGGCGCTATGTAAAACAAGACTATTTATAATGTGAGGGGTGAATATGGTAGTCACTACTCATCACTAGCAATTCTAAGCTGTGAGGAAATTGGCATGGTGCAAAGATCATCTACACATTATTACTTACTAAGCAATCAGCATATGATCCCTGACGTCAAAACAAATAAAAAAAACATCCATGATGCTGAACATAAAACATTCAATCAAAAACAAGTGGATGACAGTAATTGATGCAAAGGCTACAAGGAAAGAAAACCAAGTGAAAAGAACTTACGTCTTGCAAAGATCCATGAAATTCACAAACACAGTTTTCTTTGTGCCTTCACGAAGAACTTGAGGGGGCCTCATAACTGTCCTTCGCCTATCTCCAGCAAGCTCGGGATTGTTCTCACGGAGAATATTGAATACTCTGCCCAGAAGCTGCAGAATCAAACGCGAAAATCAATTGTCATTAACAAAAAGCCTAAAATCGCACAAGTAGTGTGCATCAGGAAACAACAATCAGAACTACGCCACTAGTTCCATATAGCAAACAAAGCAGGCAACCTTTGCACGAAGAAGTACAATGGACACCACTTTGGCAATATAGTCCTAGACTTAGCACAGATTCCTTATATTAGAACTGTATACAAATGATAGGGTTATTTAGTTATCCATAAAAAAGTTTACATAAGCATATGATAACCATCGAAGTACCAAACATTTGACAACTTTTTGAAACTTAGGGTGACTTGGTTACACAACTACACAAGGTTTTTAATCGTATGCCTGGAGGACTGGTTCTGTGAGGTTGTAGTAATGCATTATTACTCGGCTCAAGTTCATGTGTGAGTAGCTACATATTATCTTGGACAATCGAGTGCATTCTAAAAGTGTCTCTTATCAGGTATATGCAGAAAATACAAACAACTAAGAAAATACCTCCTCATATTCATAATCTCGATCAGTTCCCTCCCAAGGTAACTGTTGTAGGACAATTTCTCCAGCTTCTTCATCATCTCCAGGTTGATCTGGAAGAAGAGAGCAGGTTAAATCTCAAAAATTGCCACAATTAAACTCAACAAAGCTGAAAATCGAAGAACTCACCATCTACTTCCTCGCCAACGCTTTCTTTTTCATCACTCAGGAGATCAGAGTGTGCCTGCACAGTTTTAAAGTGGTTTGTGATAGGTCATGACGATGGATCTCAAGAAAATACTCCTAATGTCTTGTATCATTGAGTGAATCACACTAAAACATAATGAGGTCATAAGTTTAAGTCTTTGACTATTTCTGTGGCATGTTAACCCTCGTGAAATCTAATACTGATAAAACTGACCGTATTTGGTGTCAGGGGAGTATGAAAAAATGGGTTTCTTGAGATACATAAGAAAGAAAGAAAACAAGCTTCCCTTAATCATATCTCAACTCCTACCCTCTTTTTCTGTACCCTCTACGTGTAAACATTCATATTCTTATTGCACCATTCAGTCCTCCACCAGTGTCTTCTTCCAGGAGAGGTTGGAGCCACAAAATAGATGAGGGGGAAAGGTATTCATGGATAATTCAATCAAAAAAAATTCACGTGGAATTGAACAAAACTAACCGGCTTCTTCTTCTTCTTTTTACCAGAAAACGTAGCCTCAAGGCCCTCAGAAACTGCATAGAAAACAATTGAGAGAAATCACATTCAAGTTTCAGATGTTCTTCAGTAGTCTTTCTCTTCAGATGGTGTGTGCATGCGAGAAAATGCATCTTTTTGGGGATTTTGGGGAGGGGGCAAGAGATTGATTATGCAATTATACACTACCATCTCTCTTAAAACTATGGAGAAAATTAGGTGAAACCAGGTTTTACAACTAACATACCAGATAAATTCTCAGTTCTTTCAGCCAAGCTATCAACAGAGTCATCTGCAGGATCTTGAATTACAACCTTCTTCTTTTTCTTCTTTTTTGTAGGATCAAAAGGTGCTATCTACAAATGTATAGAAAGAGAAGGAAAAGATAATGAAGCCAATGTAGCAACCACACACAAAATAGGCTCAGTGTGATACCAACAACAATCAATTTGAAAATCGATGTAAAACCAATCAACTGTTTTGTGTTGTACAATTGGATGTAACTGAAGAGGTAAGCGACCAACACCATTTCTATCTACAGTTCGATGACAACTATGGCTACAACCTAAGGGGTACCAAATGATCCCTCCCCTGCACATACACCCCTAGCAAAAGCACAACTATTAGTTTTTTAGATATTTTTGCAATTAGACCAACCAACACAACTTAGGTTGCAAGTGAATCCTATGGCATTACTTGTTCTCCTGTATGAGATGAACTGTTAACATTAAATCGTGTGTTTCAGTGATGCTATTAACAAATATCCAAGCTATCAGAATGTTGTAAGCCAAAGCAGAAACTGTTTGAAGAGATGATGTGAACAAGGGACATCTGAAAACCTAAGCACTTTGTCCTGACAACTAAAATATGAAAATTCTCAAGGATTTAAGTTATAAAATGCTGACATTGTAAAGTTTAACACTGTCAATAAACTTCAATCATTTGTAGAAGGTTTCTTATCATCTTTTCAGGTTACAAATCTATGTCTATTATAAACATTACTTATTGATTGGCTTTTAAAATTGTTTAAGCATTCTTTGCAAATAAAATAAACTCAATCCTTAAATAGGGATTCTTATTTAGTGTGCCTTTTTGTTGGTTAAAACTCTTTAAGAAGTATTCAAACAGCATGGCACCTAAATCCAGGAATTATTATTCTCATTGTCATACGATGCACAAACAAAAAGATATTACCAAGAGGTGATGCAAACCGATATAGCAAATACCGAAACTTCAAACAACAATACTCTAAAGAGAAACACAGGCAGAGGAAAATCTGAACTTACATCAGCCACCAACTCGTTTTGATTCTCTTCTTCAGCCATGATTGCACTAATATCTACACCAATACGAACCAACAAATTAGTTAACACACAAAACAAAACTATGGAGTAATATCAGGCACCTAAACCCTAATTCCTTGTAAGTAACTTCTTTAGATGCTGGAAAATACATAAAAACTAGTGCAAACTATCGCAATCCTCAAAAATAGAATAAATTGTAACAATAGCTCCAGATTTACCTTGTTTCAGATAAATTCATTCAGGCGAAAAACAAAACATGATTATAATGTGTTTCATTAATCGCACTAAACCCTAGTTCCCCATAAGTAACTTTTCTAGATGATAAAAAATACATAATCATCCTCTAAATATACAGAAAATCGTCACAATAGCTCCAGAAATTTACCTTGTTTCAGATAAATTCAAACATACAGAAAAAAGGAACATGAATGTAATATGTATTATTACTCGCATATAAACCCTAAATCCTTCTAACTAGCTTTTCTAGATGCTCAAAAATACATAAAAGTTCATCCAAACTATCACAATCCACCAAAAAAAAAAAAAAGAGAAAATTGTAACAATATCTCCAGAAATTCACCTTGTTTCAGATAAGAGATGAAAAGCTAACCTTTCAATCGGATGGTTCGTCTATCTTCGCGGCCGATGGGAATGCAACGCTTTCTCTCTGTGATTGGGAGAGTAGCGTTTCTATTGCCCTTATAAGTATCTCAATTTTGGGCTACTTATTTGGGCCGCAAGGCTGTTCGATACCACTTGGGCCGCAAGGCTGTTCGAATTGAAATAAAAAAGATAAGATATATATATGTAAGTTGAAAATAAAATAATACTACTCCTATCATTTTTAATTGGTAGAAAAAAGAAATATGAAGGTTACTTTTAAAATTGTATTATTAATTTGAGTTTGCTATAGACACGTATCTCTAGTTAGCTTTAATGTAAAGTAATTGCGCGTGTAAAGTGATTTAGAGGGTATAAACCTCAAATTTAATTTATAACTATATTTGAAAATTAAGATTGTAATCTATTGATTGATGATCGTATAAAATATTTAAACCTCAAAATTATTGATTATAATGTTATCCAACATCACTTAAGATATACATTATTAACTTTACGAAGCTCTTCAATCAACTCTTATCTGATTTGTAACTCATTATTTTTGCTAAAAAAATATTTACAAGTGAAATGTGTATAAGATACATTAGTTGGTGATTTAGAAAGGATAGTACTTCATCTATTTCATTTTAGATGATAGAGATTGTGATCTATTGATTGATGATCGTATACAATATTTAAACCTCAAAATTATTGATTATAATGTTATCCAACATCACTTAAGATACACATTATTAACTTTACGAAACTCTTCAATCAACTCTTATCTGATTTGTAATTCATTATTTTTGCTAAAAAAATATTTGCAAGTGAAATGTGTATAAGATACATTAGTTGGTGATTTAGAAAAGATAGTACTTCATCTATTTCATTTTAGATGATACTTTTTTTAACATATGTTTCAACAAATACTATATTTATATATTTAAAAAATCATTATCTTTCAACTTTTCATATTACACTTGCTACTTGCTGACTAGGGCATAAAACATACCATTTGAAAAAGAAAGATGAGGCTTAGGGTAATAGAACACAAACAAATTTACGATATCAGATATTTATATCAAATTATGTACTCTTCATAATAAAGTAAATTTGATTTTGTGTAACTATTGAGTGCGAGTAAATATTTCTCGTTAAAACACTTGTCTTGCTTGTGAGGGTAATGGCATGCTCTCATGTCTATATCAGTTGAAGATGACATTATGACTAGAAAAGTCATACAAATGTGGCTTCCTTAAACTTAACGTGCTTTGCTTCGTGGAAAAGTTTGAATTATTTTACTTGAAAAAGATAGAGAAGACTCTGTAGGAAACTACAAAGTTTTTATGGAGTTCTAATTTGTCTTGAATCTAATCATCAATATACACACCATGTCAGCTGAATTTTGTGAACCATACAAAAAAAAAAAAAGTAGGCTAGGAGAAGCACAAACAAAACTTGGCAACCAACATGTCATGTCCAAATTACTCTTTAAGTATTTTTTGTATATATATTTGTGTGGATCGTATTTGAAGTGAAACAATAATTTTTCAATATAAATGTTTACGAACTTTTTGGCCTTGAAATTTGATCAATTATTGAAAATCTAATCTTTCAAAAAAAAAATTAAGTTTCAATTTTCGGTTTTTATGGAACTTGTACTAAAAAAAAATTAATTTTTTTCTAAGTGAAATGCATGTCTAAACACAACTTCACATTTTAAAAATCACAAATTCAAAAACTCAAATTTCATGTTTCAATTTCAAAATCTATAGACAAACAAGAGCTTGACTTCATTCATGTATGGCTAAATTCAATCACTTTTACCTAAAATTCAAACATGAATAATTAAACTTTAATCATATGAAGTTTGGTACGTATGATATCCAATAGAATACCTCAAAATAAAAATTACGACAACTTCTCTTCTTTCTTTGCCGTTATTAGCCATTTTCGGAAAGGTTAACAATGAGATATGACATAGATAAGTCAAAAACTAAAACCTCTCTTTTTTATTCATGATATATATATATATATATATATATCAATTCAAATTCACCTTTACTTTAGATTTTTTTTTTTTTCTTCTCAAGTATTCACAGACTGAGATGCGACCTCGATCGCATCGGGTACTATAAATGGGCCAAGATAGAACCACCCAAAGCACTAATCTTTTAAAGCCTCTTGGGTTCTTGAATGATTACACACATGCATATATTGATTTGGTGAATGGGTATAATTGATTTTTTTCTGTTTTGAAACTTTTTTCCCAACTTTTGATGAAGGTGGCTCAATAGGGCACATAATTATTGTATGTTGGTGTCCAAAGTCATGGGTCATATATATGCACCATGTATTATTTTTTAAATAATTTAAGTGAAGTCAAGATTTGAACTTAATGTGTTTAAATAACCGCTCTATTTGCTACTTGTGATCGATTCCTCATCATTTTAACTTCAAGTACTTTGACCCATGCATGTTTAATCTAAATACTTTAGCACAAATGTGAACTGCTTCAATCTATTTTTTACTTGTCCCATAATTACTTTGACGGCTTCAATCTATTTTTACTTTGTCTCATAATTACTTTGACTGCTTCAATTTCTAAGCTTTATTATGATTTCTTAGAATCCACTTTATTCTAAATTCTAGCTTGCGTTGAAAATTAGTTCATATAATTTTGAGAAGACATTTCACATATCCCATAAATTATTGATTATTCGTAAAGAGATCAAGAAATAAAATATCATCTTCCTTAAATCTAAAGTGATCATTTTGGAATACCATAAACATTTAGGACATTCACAAAGTTATCAGGACATTAAATATTTGTCTTTCGTAAAACTACAACTCAACATTTGTAAAGATCAAATATACTGCAAGGAATTGATATTAGAGAATCAATTGTCATTATCTCTTACAACATTTTAGGGATAACATTTATATTAGAGAATCAATTGTCATTATCTCTTACACCATTTTAGGGATTTTTTTCCAGATTTCACACAACAACCCCCCACCTTCCTCTTTTACCCACACGCAACCCCTACCCCCACGTTTCTCTTTTACAGAGAACTAACTTTTTCTCTCTCACCATCTTCAATGTTCGTCTTCTTCATTCAAAAAGAAAATCAGTAGAACTCTTCCACATTTATATGATTTAATGGTGGGATGAGATCTACACACGAAGAATGTTGAAATTCCTGCAAAGTGTGGTTCCTCTCAGTCGAAGGATTAAAAGGAGAAAAAAAATGAAGCAAAGAAAAGGGTGAGTCCGGCAAATCAAAAGGGAAAGAAGAGGAAGTGGAAAATTGTAGAAACCCCTTTTGATTCGAATTCTGATTTTGTTAGTGAAATAAAAAAGAAAAAAAAGCAACAAATGTAGAAGTTGCTCAATCTTCAAAACCATCAACAAGAAGAACAACAAAAAAGAAGGAATCGGAAATCCCAATATCCAAAAAAGGCAAAAAAGTTGTTAGGGTAAGTATTATATTTAATTTATTTTCACATTATTCAAATTAGTGATTTTTTTGCTAAAAATATCTCATTATGCTTATTGTTGTTTCAAAACTTTTGTTTGGGTGAAACTTGTACGAAATGTGAATAATATTTGTATGAATCTGATTTTAATATATAATTTTGGGATATTATATGAAATGTGATATAATACTGGTATGCAAATGGTATGACTTGTGTTTTGACATTGGTATGAAATTTGTTTGATATCAGTAGCTCTATGGTATGAATTGTTAAATTGGTATGCAAATGGTATGAATTGTTAAATTACGTTGTTTTGTATGAATTATGACTAATATTGATAGAAATTGAAAAAATTTCTAATAGGAAGGTTTCTTTTACAATTTATTCATTAATGTATTTAAATTTTTAACATTGGTATGAAAATGGTATAAAATGATTTTTCTTTCAAAAAAATTTCAGTGATTGTGGTTTGTACACATGTCTATTTGCTGAATACATCAGTAATGAAGTTTTTGATATGCGTTATGTTGATATCGATGCAAAGTACCATCGTCAAAGGTATGCCACAATCATATGACATTATGGAAAAACAAAGAATGATGATGGCGCGACCAGTGAGAGTGAAGTAACTGGCACTGTTGCTAGCAAATTTGGTGGATCCCGCATAGCAAAAGAACATGCTCCGGATACCAGCAATTATCCCACACCAAGACCACGGAGATCAAATTTGAGATAGTTGATTGCACTTTAGACTTTTTAGAATTACAAGTTTTTTTTAACTTTTGGATGATATTTTTGTGTTTGTTACCGCTTTAAGTATTTGATATATATAATATCCATTGTTTTATTTCAAAAAGATACCGACTACGTATGAATTACAAATTGACTATTGTAATCGCAGGATACTAGTTATATATAGACTGCATTCCAAATGGATACACCATTCTAAAGATAAATTACACATTGACTATAATAATTCTCGGGATAACAATTATATACAAAATACATACAAATTGGATTCAACATTTAGAGTTTATGATTTTACAATGTCTTATTAACTAGAAAGAAATCATACTACTAATTTAGAGTTCATGAACTAACTCTGACTTATAATTGATATCCAAAGTTGATTTACTCGTTAGTGACAATAATTTTGAAAAAAAAACGTAGAGAGAGAAACATTGAAGAAAATGGATAAAATAAGATTAATTAATTTTAACAGATTAGAGTGAATTAAGGAAAACAAATATTTCTAATTAGTTTGAATCTCCTAAATTTATGCTAATTAATAATTATCATCAATAAATTCAAATTTAATTAATACACTTATTTTCGTTTTTTTTCTCTCTTCAAAATAGATTTATTTTCCTTTTTTATCTTTTTTTTTCAAAACAAATTTTTACAATTAATTAAGAAAATGTTTTTTTTTAATAAAATATTATAACCTGAAATTTTTTATTGTTACAACTTGAAAGTTTTATTCTACTGCTATAATTTGAAAATATTAATCTAATAAATGTCATATATGAAATTTTGACGAAAAAATAGTGATAGCATTATTGGTTTAGTACATATATATATCCTCATGTTTTTCTTATGACAATTATTTGATAAAAAAAAACCACTCCACAATAATATAATAGACACTTTAATTTCTAAAATAAAGGAATATACAGTTAATATGAAGTGGATTTGCCAAAAGAAGGGACACATCTAAAAGTGACAATTTCCTTAATTTCTGATTATATTATATTGATAAAAAATTGAATATTAAAAATATCAATTGATCTGTCAACTAAGAAACTGACTAAACTTATTTGATCAATTATTATATTGCCTGTTTATTATTATAGGTCCCTATAATTTGTTGTTAATTCCCCGCCATAGTCAAAACTCGTAGTCTCAATTCTATTTTAATAAATTCCACTTTCACAATCTTTGCAATGAGTTTAAGTTTAACGGGAGTGTTTCATCCTTAATCAAATATCTCGAGTTTGAGTCTTAGGTATAAAGAGAATTTTGTTGGGAGTGTCATCTCTGAATTTAGTTAGAGCTATAATGTGGATTTCGCACACTTGATTAAAAAAATACGACAAACATATTTAGTAGAGTATAATTATACAAATATTTTTTTTTTATTATATATATATATATGAAGTATAACATATTTTAGATTGTACATAATTTTATTTTTATTTTCTTATAGATTTTTTATTGAATCAAACTATATCAAACAACAAATCAAATACTTTAGAAAATAAAGTCGACACCATGCTAAAATAAATATAATATTATTATATTATCCATTTATATAAATTAAAATTAAATCCAATTGTAATAAGTGGAGTACTTAAGTGGAAGGCGGCTATATATATAGTTGCTTTTGGATCTATTTGGTCACCAACCAATAGACCCTACTCAATTCTATTTCTTCGTATTTATCTTCGTTTTCCAACTTTTTAATTTATTGAATTATTTTCCTTTTTTTCTTTCATATTTTTTCAATTTCAAAATACGTGGTGTTTTTTTAAATAAAATTACTATTCTTTGATACATGACGTTTTACATCATCAAAAAATTACTTTTACTTATTCTATAGAATTGAGTAATTTTCTTAAGAGAGCGTATCTATTATTTAAGCTGAAAACATAATTTATTTTAAAATGGAGAAAGTATTAAAGTTTTTGATTTGTGGAATTTTTATCACTCCTTAGCCGCCCTGACTTTGTGGTTATGCTATAACATTGAAAATTCAATATCTATTTGTTAGTAGCTACGTGTCACACATATATAGCTTGAAAACAAAATATTTAAATAAAATGTAACATTGAATAATAATGATGTCGTCTTGAAGGGGGCATCCAATAAAAAAAATTAATTATGTTTTAGTATATATAAGTACTTTTTTAAAAATTTAATATCAACGTATGAATTGGATGGAGTAAAAGAATTGATTGTAATAAGTAATATCATTAATTTCTTCTATTACATTAAGATAGCAAATTCTTAATTTTAATTAAAGAGTGTATCTTATGGTCAAACTTTTTTCCACATACATTGACAAAGTAGCAATTTTTTAAAATTCTTTAGTCATTAGAAGATTAAATATTACTATTCTAATAATAATAATTATGTTTTAGATCACAAACAAAATATATTTGATTTAAAATCCTCAAAATCTTTCTCATTTCATTGAACACATCTTTTTAGATTAGCACATTGCTCCCACAATATAGTATTTAATAGAGTAGCTTTGTTGATTATTTATAATTTTTTATAATAGACCTGAAAACAATTCGTTTTCACTTCAAGTTTTTTACACGTTCAAAAGAAAATAAGTGCACATAATTATATCATTAAAGCTCAAGAAGAAACATGTTTAACAATCTAGAGGTATATAATATATATATTTTTTTCTAATAAAATTGATATTTCCAATAAAATCTCGACTTTACATTTCCAACATAAAAATATCAACTTATATTTTTCCAAAATCATAAACCACACCTCGACCGGAATACACACATTCCCCTTCACTCTCCTTATCTTCATCGTTAATTAACTCAATTTCACCATACAAAATTTTCCATATTACAATATTCACCCACAATTAACAGAAAAATAAAAACAAAATTCTCTCACAAAGTCTTCGTATGAATAGAGACTGCTAATCACTATATATATTCCCGCCAAAAATACCACGTCACCAGTCAACTAACCAGTGAACCCATTTGCAAAAATAGACGAAATAGCCCCTCGTACACTATCGAGCTTCAAGGGCAAAATCGTCAAAGTCAAACTCGCCGAATTCTTCGCCGTAGTATTTCTCCGACATAGCAAAATCCGGCTGCCGGAAAAGTGAATCAACGTCGAAACCAAAAGCATCCACTTCGCAGAACCCTAGATCATCAAACGGCGCAAAATCATTATTACAGAGAACTGAGGTGGGTGACAAAGCGACGTCGTTTTCACTTTTATCTCCACCGTCGGCAACAGACTCCGTTTCGGTTTCCGTTACCGTTACAGTTACCTCCGCCGTTGGTGATACCGGAAAATTGGTAACGGCGTCAGGACCTTTGAGCTTAACTGCAGCTTTATCGTAAACGATTGCTGCTTCTTCTGGAGTATCATAAGTTCCCAACCACACCCGTTTTCCCCGGGTCGGGTCCCGAATCTCAGCTGCCCAACGACCCCACGGCCTTTGACGAACGCCTCTAAACTTTTTCCGACGAGTGATGTCAGAATCCGGCGAAACCGATCTTCGTTTTCTGTCGCCGATCGATTTGGGAGACGGCATGAGGTTGATCTCCGTCACGTGCCTCTTCACTCTCCGTACAGTATTCCGGCCTTCATCATCGGAAGAATCTGTAGCATCGGCATCTGTAAGTATAATCCTCACAACTCTCTGTAACTCTGAATTGGATTTTTCACTGTGCTCAGAAAAAACATGCTTGTTTGTAGTTACTATGTGTTGAGTGAATTTAATCACCGGAACTGAATTTTCCGTCATGGTATACCAAAAACTTAAAATTACAGTTCGATTTAAAAGTTTTTTTTTCAAAAGAAAGCAAACAGAGCACCAAAAAACATCATCATCAGTTCATCTTTTTGCTCAAAAAAGAGTAGAAGAACAATCAACAACTGGTTGAAGTGAGTGAATAGTGACCAATATTATTGTATAAAAAGTTAAGTGTGGAAAAAGTTGCAGTTATACAAATGATTTGAGAAACAAGTTGATGAGTGGAAAAAGAAAAAGAGATTAATTTCTTTGTTGTTTTTGGCGGGAAACAAACTCCAACTCTCGATCTTCTACATAAAATTAGTGGACTAAAGCCAAAAAGAGCTAAGAAAAGAGAGGAAGTATAAACAGAGAAGGTAGGAGTTTTACTCTCCACTCAAGATATATAGTACATGGGACAGTAATATACAGCTCTGAAAGGCCACATATACCACGCAGACAAAACAGGCTGGGGCCCCAATTTGGATCCGATTCCACACTTGGACATATACAATGTGAAGCACAACAAAATTTAAATTTGGATGTAATAAATATAATTTTAAAGTATACTATACATATATGCTTTTGTTTTATGTTTTTATCTATTACCACGTTAAGCTTCCTTTCAAAAATGTAGATAAGCACCCTTTATCTTCAATCTTGAGGAAGTATATATGTTTGAGTCATTAAAAAAAGTAAAAACTATGAAAGTTTCAGAGATGAGTAAAAAAAATACGCCTTATCTATCAATTTGAGTCTTAAGTTGAAAGAGGTTATTAAAGGGTTCTATTCCACATAGCCATGAATTTTGAAAATGTTTAATCATTCAGTTAGTTAGCTATTTGATTTTTCATGTTAAGTTATTTGAACATGATATGTTCTATAGATAACTTCAATATTTTTCAGAGAAAGTTTGCAACTAGTAGAGAAGTGTTGTGGAAGTGGACTAAAATGCAGAGTGTGGACCAAATGGGTATAGGATCTTCTTGGTTTTAATAAATGTGACAGGTTTTATTAATTTGTCTAAAAAAAATGTCATTTTTCTTGTAAAAATAACCTAACTTGACTTTAAAATTCTCATTTATGTTTATTGAGATAATTTATCATAATCACATAATATTTAAGTCTTATTTCAAACGGTACATGTCTTTTTGTGTTTTTGTTATGTGTCCAATCAAATAGCGTTACATAAATTTAAAACGGAAGCAGTAAAAATATTAGTTTTATACTTGACTAAAAACAAGAGGGGATCTTCTTTACAGCTGGTGATTTTAGACATGTCAAACACCCCCAGCCCCACACCCGGCATCCCCGACTTTCTTTTCTTTGTATTTATTTATACATAGCAGAAAGTCTCTGGTCTTGCATTTTGCTTTTTACCTAACTTTGCACAATTTTCTCTTGATTTTGGAATACGAAATTGCAAGGAAGCCTCCATTGGTTCTCTACGATTTCTTTGAGGTTCTATAATGAGTTAAGGGCCTCCTTTTAAATAGTGGTAAAAGCCTCAACTATGTTATTGAATTTTGAAAAAAAATTCATCTACGTCATCGTTAAAAGTTTGGCTCATCTTTAAAAATTCGGCTTATTTATGTCATTTCCATTTGATAAAATACCCATTCGTGTCATTATTTGTTAATTGAAAATAGTTCTAGTCTTGCAAAACCATTTTTTACATGTGATCAATTATGATTCAACCACGTCACTATTAAATCATCTTTTTAAAAGGGAAAAGGCTTAAAATATGTCATCGAACTTTGAAAAAAAATTCATTTATACCACCCGTTAAAAAATTGGCTCATCTATGTCATTTCAGTTAACAAATAATGACATGAATGAGTTTTTTCTCAAACGGAAATGACATAAAAGAACCAAACTTTTTAACGGATGACATAAATTGACCTTTTCTTCAAAGTTCGATGACATATTTGAGTCTTTTCCCTTCCATAATTATAATGAAGGCTTCATATCAGTCCACAAAAGTATTAGAGATATTAGGAGGAAACTATTGCGAAGTTGACGCACCTTGTCTTCAACTGCAAATCCATGAGAAAGCTAAAAAGAAGCTCTTCTCTTTAGGCAACAGTTTTTTACCTAGCATATAATACATATGGAAATTTTAACTGTGTGTTTCACACAATTGACACGATCAAATGTCTTTCATCAAGAAAAACGATCCACGATATCGAAACGTTTAACTTGAATAAGAAGCAAAAAGAAGAAGGCCTGATAGCATGGCAAGTGAATCTAATCTATAGGCTGAAAAGACTTGTTTGCTTGTAAACCAAGTGATAATCATTTGCACAACTAGTTTTCTTTATTAACCCACTCTTGCACAATCAGCCTACCTCTTCTTATTCCAACTCAATTATACTAACAGACAAATTTCACCTCAAAATAATGCAACTCTAACATCTGGAGCTTCCTAATTGCACCACCATACTTTTGACCCCTTCTCGAAAGTGATCCACACACAAGCTAAACTTTTACACAGAGAACAAACTACTCTTCCAAAAATAACTACTATTGGACACCAGCCGCATATTTACAATTGGTTTATTGACACACTGCTTATCGTGTGCTTACCTCTTCACGAAATTGAGGGGATGCGTTAAGAGAGTTGGCACAATAACTTCATAAGTAAACGATTCCCAAGGTTCAGATAATGACCTCAGTGTGCATTAGAGTCAGTCGCCTGCAGACGGTGGTTCCCACTTTTCTAGAATCATCTGCTCAATCCATCACATTAATTAGCCTCACCCGAATCGTCAGCACCTCTTGCAGGCTGCAGCTGTCCTAAAACGACATGACCAAAAGCCTTGAATCCAGGAGTCCCCGATATCTCCACACACAAGAAGGAAACAGTCAAATTTTGAAGATCAAAATACAAGGGAGAACTTATCTCATGGAAGAGGGCAACGAGCCATCGTTAGCTACCTACAAAGATTTTCAAGAACCTGCTTTGCACAACTTATAACATAACAGATCACAGGAAAATGGTCTCATACAGAGAATAGTTGCTGTTTAATCATAAGAATTTTTGCCACTCAAAAGATAGCACCCATACAAGAAACTTAGGAAGGAGCAAAAGTAAAATTACATTTCAGGTTCTCCCCTCACAAAATTCAACAAATAGATATTCACATATTGAAAGATCTCGGTCTTGACAACCTTGACATGATCGGAGTCTACGCAAACTGATTTCCATACCAACATTTTGTTCTTTCATCCAAAG
Organism: Solanum chiquidenum; assembly: GCA_029582725.1. Classification (NCBI taxonomy): domain Eukaryota; kingdom Viridiplantae; phylum Streptophyta; class Magnoliopsida; order Solanales; family Solanaceae; genus Solanum; species Solanum chiquidenum. The sequence goes on from JAJOOS010007492.1 coordinate 15,254, forward strand.
CACAATGAATACATTGCATTTAGGAGTGAAAGCAAAATGAAGTAGTTGAAATTAAAAGTGTCTCAGACACACCCGAGGACAATCTTGCCGTTATCCCATCGCATATTTTTGAGTCCAGCTACGAGCAGTGGTCTCGTATTTGGCCCTGTCAGTCTTGTACATATGAGCAATTTCTGGTACAAGTGGATCGTCTGGGTTTGGATCTGTCAATAGAGAGCAGATGGACAACAGGACCTAAAACATAAAATAGCCTCGTGAGACAAAATACAAAAGACAATTGAAATATAAGACATAAACCAGAGAAGCTCTTCCCTCACCCTTTTTCCAGAAGGTTTAGTAGTGACTTGGTACATAAACTGATTTTCATCACATATTGGATAGTTTAATAGAAACATGCAGATAAGAGGACATCAAGCAAAACAAAGAACATAAAGTAGAAGAATCGAATTAATTGACTATATGAGAGTTGTAGGAATAACATTTCTGGAGCAAAAAGAGCAATCTAAAGTGGCAGGTATTGCTCAATAGATTTTACTGCAGTAACAGCTCAATATTACCACTAAATTATCTTTCACATAAATTAAAATCTGACCACCCAAACCTCAACTCAGGAACTCAATACAACAAATGCATACGACAAAAGTTAGAAAATAAATCATCTACATCAACATCAACTAGAGGGAAAAGGGAAGACAGAAAGAGACAAAATGTGCCATAAGTAGTTCACCTAATTTCTACCAAAGATTTAGCAGAAGCAAGTGAGAAGGGCTAGTCATTACATCAGACAATAATAAAGTAAATACTTATATAATAGGAGCCTAAATGTCCAAAGATATCACACTTGACTTTCTTTATTAAAGAAATGAGCATGATACTTCCCCTCACTTTCCTTTCTTTTATTCTAAATGGAATCATACTTGCTAAGGTGCTGCTTGACATCTGTCAGTTGGAGAAAAGGAAAATAACAAATATGTTATTTAAGGCAAGCATGTTTTGAAGGGCATAGTATGATAGATCTCTTTATTAATAAATATCTTTTTGACTTCTGTTACTCTTTTCCGGACTACTTTTCCTTGAGTCGAGGGTCAAAACAACCTCTCTACCTCTGAGGTAGAAGTAAGGCCTGCATATACCCTACTCTACCCTCCCCAGATCCCACACAGATTATACTGGGTATGTTGTTGTGTAGTTACTGTTTTTATTTAAACAAGTCATGATAATGTTTAGTTACTATTCTTTCCTCTTCTACTCTATCCTTCCTTCTAATTGGCATTATTGCTTGCATTCTCTCTTCAACTACAAACATGCCAGTCTAAACACCCTATTCTAGAGCACTATCACATTAGTAAAGCCACAGTATAACTTGCCAATCACAGCTCTCACATTCATTTATGACAAAAAGCTTTTTTACTAAATATACTCCCAGGTCAGATTATTTGGCCTACTGAGCCATGATTCCAATGCCTCAAAGTCCTTAATTATAAAGAGAGAGGATATCAAGACTCAACAAGTCTGGACAACAATACATAACAAAAGTCGACCATTCTCCACCAAATCATATCACGCACCACCGCCATCATTTTGTTAAATCTAGACTCTGGTCAGGACTCACCTTCATCGAAAAATCTAAGACCAGAAAAAAATACAGCAACATTTAATCGGGACACAAACAAAGACCAAGATACAAACCTTAGATATGGTCAAAGCCGGACTCCATTGCTCTTTAAGGATATCCAAACATATACTTCCATTGCTATTGATGTTAGGGTGGAAAACCTTAGTTCTAAATGCAACCTGAAACAAATAAACAATAAAAAGATCAGCCTTTTCTCATCACCACAAAACCAGTCGACAACTATTAATCAAACACATTCTCAGAATTGGCAGAGAAGAACTCATTCTGCAAATTTCAAACAGTGCCTGAAACAAACAAAATTCTTAGAACCTACAGATCCACCATGAAG
>JAJOOS010007493.1:0-63970 GCA_029582725.1 Solanum chiquidenum
TGGGCCTACATGAACATGTACCGAAACTCATTGTCATTCTTTTAGGGCCGGGAGAGACCTTTTTATGATTTTAATAACATCTCACCAACAAAACCCATATTTGTTTTATTAATCTTTAAACAAAATAAACATTTTAATTTAAATAAAATAGTAGTTAAATATTACATTAATCAATTATTAAAAAAAATCAGTCTTTGATACACGTTAAGGTATTTCAATTATAAATTAATATTTTATGTTTGATAAAAATAAAATTGAACTACATGAAATATATATAAAAATTATAATAATAAAAGTAATTGTTAGAAAATGATGTAGTTTTCTTTTCTTTTTTTTTAATTTCAAAAACACATATTTAAGTTTTGAACTTCAGTCAAATAAAAATTTTACAATAAATTTTATCAACTCTTGATAAACAAGTCGCAAGAACAAAACTAAAAGTTTAAGGAAAATTATTTGGATAATTAATAAAGTTGGAGAATGAGAGAGACTTGAATTTATTTTTTCTTGAAGAAAAAGATATAGAGCACAATTTTTTTCAAAAATAAAATTGTCTTTAAAAAAAATATAGAGCACAATTAAGAGATTTTTAAGTAAAAAAATAAATGCACTTAATGGCCTAATGTCTGAACCATTCAGATTCAGACCTCCATTAAGTGCAAACAAATGAGGCCTAAGTGTAATAGAAAACATCGAATTTAGATTTTTTTCACAATTCGAGACTACCCCCTAGTTGTAACACGATGCTTAGAGTCACCAAAAACCCAAAGCTAACTCATGTTCTGCCTTGACACTAAGATTCATACATATAGTAATTGAATTTAACTGATGTGGAAGTGTCACTATCCAAAGTACCTCCTACTTGCCTAAGGTAGAACCATGGTTTCTTAGCTTAATTGGATCCACTAGCTAAACATCCTACGGGTGCACGTAGTTTATGGGATAAGGAGATTGTTACTAGAAACCCGGCCTTTCTATTGGGAGATCTTCCATCTCAAGAGATTGCTTCTAGAAACCTGACCTTTCTATTGGGAGAGCTTCCATCTCACTACAATATCCACTCGGTGCTAAGCATAAATCACACGGAGTAATTATTAAGTATTATCTTAACTCATGTCTCATGAAAGGATGTCTTTGACAACCAATCCAAGTTAGTTCATTAGGATAGCTCTTTAGATCATGCGTGCGAAAACCTTTCACCGTCCATGATTACATGTAAATCTTAGATTCAATTAGGTGAGAAAGCCTTTCAACCTTACAATATTCATTATGTGAGAAAACCTTTCACATCATGTTCATATGTGTTCATAAGAATGTCCTTCCAATCAATACAACAACAATGTCATAATCATTGACACTTTACTCTCAAAGTGTCCTTAAAGCATTTACATAGATTTCATAAAAACATGCATAATCTCATACTTTGCTCTTTCAAGGTTCAAAACCTACTTTCAATCACCACATATAGAATTCAAGCATAAGACATGGATTTCATTATATTTCATGTGATTCTATCACTTCATGCATAAATTCATAAAAATCCTCTTTCATCATCAAAAACCCATATCATAAGATCACAATTGAGAAATAGGAGAATCACATGGGTTCATGGGGAAACTTCATAAAAACCATAAGAAATCATTAATTAATGCTTAATATAACTCAATTCAATCATTTAAATCAAGTTTGAAAGGAACCCATGACTTTTGAATCAAACCCTAACAATTAGGGATTTCTATCTTAGATTTTGAAGGAACTCCATGGATGAAAGGTATCCTTGGATGAAAGGTATCCTTGGATGAAAGCTACCATACCTTAAGTCCAAGTTCTAGTATTCAATGGAGGAATTGGAATCCTAGCTTGAAAACCTAGGTTAAATCTCCTTCTTCTTCTTCTTCTTCTTCAAGGTTCTAGAGAGAAATATTTTGAGAGAGAACTTTGGGGATTATTTGGGTTTTGGATATAATGGCTTGAATGAGTTAGTTTTAGAGCTAAAATCACTTATATAGGGGGTCCTAGGCTTAGGCAAAATGACTTATCTTTAGTTTAATTAAAACTGGAATTACCCAAATAACCCTCACTTGCCAGCCACTATCCACCTTCACGAGAGGCACCCTGAACCATGGTCCTCACCACGAGCCGCGGTCCCCTCTGTGGTAATGGACCAGTAGCTTGGAAACCCTTCACTCAACTCCTAAAAACTAACTCCTCTCCACGAGCCTTCCCATGAGTTGTGGTCTTCACCACGAGCCGTGAAGTGGCTCGTGAAGAGGGGGCTGTTTTGGACAAATTTGGAGAGGCTACCACCTAGCCAACCATGATCCACACCACGAGCCGTGGTCCTCACCACGATCCGTGGTGGTGGTCGTGGTAGATAGGGTACTGTCTATGCAAAGGTAGGCTTCCCTAGCCCACTTCCTTGGCCATTGCCCTCTTCCTTGGCTTTAGTCCTCCCACACTTAGCCCTAGTTTAGTCTACTAGATTTTGGTATGTTACAGGGTTGCCTACATATCTTGCCAAAAGAAGAATCAGGTCAAACATAGTTTAGGTAATTGGTTGTTTTTCTAGAGGAGTCAAAGAAATAAACTAAATCTCAACAAAGGTAGCAACACATGACACATTTAGATATTGAATAAAGGGTTTCCATTATATCAACCTTTAAAATGTAAAGTTCAACATGATGACTTTAATACCAGTAAACAAAATCATATATAGTATCTCTTTACGACATCTGCATTGACGACCATTTCTGTTATTTTCCCTTCTATATATGTTAAGTATGGAGCACCATTGGAAAATACCTTCCCTACCACGAACGGTCCCTTCCAATTTAGAGAAAATTTACCTTTTACTTCGGCATGGTGTGGCAGAATGCATCTCAATACTAATTGACCCTCTTCATAACGCGTGGGATGGAACTTTTTGTTATATGCTTGTGCCAATATTTTCTGGTACAATTTGACCATGACATACTGATGTCAATCACTTCTCATCAATCAAACTTAGTTGCTCAAATCGTGTTTTGATCCTTTCATCATTATCAGTTTCAACCTCCACGACAATTCGAAGGGATGGAATCCCAACCTCTGCTCGTATAGCCGATTTAGTCCCATATATGCCAACAAATAGGGAGTAGCACCTACTTAAGTACAAACTATAGTGCGATAACCCAATAAAGCAAAAGACAACTTTTCATGCCATTGTCGAGAACCTTGCACCATTTTGTGGAGTATATTTTTTATATTTTTGTTAGCAACTTCTACTGCCCCATTTTCTTTTGGAGGATACAGAGTATAATTTTGATGTTCAATTTTAAATTGATGACATACCTCTTGCATTAAAAGACTATTGAGATTCCCAACATTAAGAATAATAATTACCTTTGGGATATCGAATTGGCATATGATGTTGAAAGGAATGAAATCCACAACGACCTTTTTGGTCACTGACTTGAAAGTTACTGCTTCCACCCACTTTGTAAAATAATCAACAGCCACCAGGATGAAGCTATGACCATTCGATGCTCTTCGTTCAATTGGTCCAATCACATCCATTCACCATGCTACAAAGGCCAAGAAGCGGACATTGCATGCAACTCTGAGGGAGGAGAATGTATCAAATCACTATGTATTGGGCATTCATGACACTTACAAATAAATTGTATGGAATTTTACTCCATGGTAAAACAATAATAACCTACTTGAAGTATTTTCCTTGATAGGACATACCCATTCATGTGCGGTCCACAAACTTCGGAGTGTATTTCAATCATGACCGTTGAGTCCTCTCTACAATTTACACACCTTAGAAGACCAAATCGGGGGTTTTCTTGTAAATAATTTCCCCACTTAAGAAAAACCCGCTAGCTAGTCAACGAATAGTTCTTTTTTTATTACTATTTGCATTTGTCGGACACTTTCCTGGCTTAAGGTATGCTTTAATATCATGGAATCAAAGTTTACCTATCACGCTCTGAAGCTACACCCTTGGCATAACACGGGACCTAGGATAATGAGTGACCCCAAGCTAACCCTCTGTCTGGCATATATCAAACATACTGAGAATAACTGAATAACACATATACTATGCGGAAGCTAAAACAATGGATAACTGAAAGTGGGGAATACCCAACTAGTCTGAATGTATAAAACATACTAAGAGTTTAATAACAACTGAAAGATGAACTTAACAATATAAGTTGAATCTACTACTATGTCTGTAATGCCTCTAACTGAGTTGAGTTACTGGGACATACCCCCCAGCTAACTCTAACAAAACTGAAAACTGAATAAAAAGACTAAAATGAAAAGCATGTCTATTGGTCTCAGAATATGAGGACTCACCACTGAAGTTACTGAATGCGAACCAAGAATCGATCTAAGCGTGATGTGGATGCTGAGTACCTGAACCTATATCATGAAAGGATGTCGCGCAAAGTATGCATCAGTATTTGGAATGTACTGAGCATGGAGGATATATATACTAAGTTGAACAAATATATATAAACTGAACAAAGCATAATTGAACAATGACATAAACTGAGCAAGAATGTTAATACTGAAACATAACTGAAAAGCTAAGCTGAATGCAATGACCAAGTACTGATAATGAGAATAACATGCTGAACTAAATGTTGCAGTATGTATTGAAAACCTGGTCAAATGCAGCAAGAGTCGGACTGTGGGAGCTACTATTAACCGACATAAAACCACATGAGCTAAATGTGGAGTCCGATGTATACGCCCCATCGAGAGGACCCAATATACCTTGCCAGGCGTATAAAGGCATGACTGGCGTGATCACTAAATCTGATGCCCGACATAGGGGTCTTATAATCGTATGGGGGAACGTAGTTCTGGGACTCTGAAGGTAAGCTGAACCACAGTCCACTCGGTTCTAAGTCCACCCCAGAATGAATATGTATATGACAGAAACACAACTGAAATATTGAATAGCTCAAAATACTGACATGTTAACTGGGAATACAACATTTATATACTGATAATGTGACATTCAAAATTTAAAGCATGGTTATCTGTTTAACTGACCTAGCAAGTGTAATTCATGAAGTAGGAGAATCTACACAAACTAGGGTTCTGAGTTTCATACAAGGAATTAAGCGAACTTTCCAAGAAATAAGCTATTTTGATTTAGGATACTACAACAGCTAAATCATTGTAAATATTCAAGGTTTTTGAAACCCTATGTCTAAACAAGATATGGAGAATCAAGAAACTGATTGAATTCTAGGGACCTAGTGGATGAAAGGAACCCACTAGTAAAATCCAACATACCTGGTGACGAAATCTACGGAGAAATCCTTTGATTTCAGGGGTGAAACTTGAAGAACAATGCTGCTTGTTCTTGAAGGAAACTGACGCCTCTTTTTTTTTCTTTCGTTCTAATTTTGATGAATTTTGGAGAATGAGGGTTATGGGTATGTCTGACTAAGTTATTAGGCTTAAATTGAGTAAAACGATGTAATTTAGGCATCAAACAATGTAGTTTAAGTACCAAATACATAGGGGAAAGGACCAAAATGACCCTGACTTAAATCTGACGAGTGCCACATACTACAGGACTGATGAGCCATCGTTTGACCTACCAACCATCGGTAGGGGTCGTCATTCAAGCTCTGCCCGACAAGACTTCACTAAAACGAGCATAACTTTTTACTCTGAGATGGGATTGTAACAAACTTGGTGGCTTTGAAAGAGAATTCAATTATCTTTCATTTGATTGGTCATGGGCCACCTAATTCATTTTGTTCTAAAAGAAATGAACGTTTGAAGTTGACCCAATAGAAATTTTCCTCTAATTGGTTGCTGACCCTCACCTACGGTCCAACCATGGACCATCTTGGTCTACCATGGGTGGGGTCATAGACCATAAATATTTGGTGCCCAACTACGGACCCCGCCTACAGACCATGTGTAAGACCACAGACCGTCGGTGGCTTCCGTGTTTCTTGCACCAGGTCCTGGAAAGCTGTATTTTTCTATTTTCTCAAATCCGAGGTGTTAGAAAATCTCCCCCTTGGGAGCATCCGTTCTCGAATGAAGTCTAAACAAGCTGAGTATGGAGGGAAGGAGTTGCAATCCCTACCACTAAGTACTAAAAACTAATATCTAACTAAACTGAGTTCCAAGAACATGGAAATATTCTGAAATGAAAGAACAACTGAAGGAACAAGAGACTAAGACTGAATTTACGCAAGAATAAACTGAGAGACTGGAGAGGAACTATTACCTGAAGCTGAAAAGGAATCAGAAGGAAAGAGATGAGGGTACTTGGTCATCATGGTTGTTTCTGCTTCCCAAGTAGCTCCCTCCACTGACTGACTCCTCCGCAAAACTTTTTCTGAAGCGACTTCCTTATTTCTTGACCTACTAACCTAACGGTCAAGAATTTCAACTGTAACTTCTTCATAAGTGAGACTATCTTTCACATCCACACTCTCTAATGGTACTATTGATGCCGGATCACCCACACACTTCTTTAACAAGGAAATGTGAAAGACTGGATGAACCACAACTAGTTCTGCTGGCAACTCTAACTCATAAGCCACATTACCAACCCTTTTTAGGATTCTGTACCGACCTACATATCTAGTACTGAGCTTCCCTTTCTTGCCAAATCTCATCACCCATTCATAGGTGACAGCTTCAAGAAAACCCAATCATCAATTTCAAACTCTAAGTCCCTTCTCCTCACATCTGCATAGGACTTCTGACGACTCTGGGCTGTCTTTAATCTATATCTGATGAGTTGAACTTTCTACATAGCCTCATGAATCGAATCTGGCCCAATCAAGGCTGCTTCACCTACTTCAAACCAACCAATCGAAGACCTGCATCTACACCCATATAGTTCCTCTTACGGGGCCATCTGAATACTGGAATGAAAGCTATTATTATAGGAGACTCTATGAGAGGTAGGTGATCATCCCAACTGCCCTTGAAAGTGATCACACAATCTCTCAACATGTCCTCTAAGGTCTAAATGGTACATTTTGCCTGACCATCCGTCTGTGGATGAAATGCTATACTGAGATTTACTTGAGTACCAAGGCCTTTCTGAAATGATTTCCAGAAATGAGAGGTAAACTGAGGACCTCTATCTGAGATGATAGACAAAGGAACCCCATACAACCTGACTATCTCATTGATGTAGAGTTTGGCGTAGTCCTCCACTGAATCTATAGTCTTGACAGCTAAGAAGTGAGCGGACTTAGTGATTCTGTCTACTATCACTCAAATAGAGTCATGCTGTTTGTGAGTACGGGTAAACTCGTAATGAAGTCAATATTTATCACTTCCAACTTCTATGTAGGAATGTTAATTTCCTGAGTCATACCTCATAGTTTTAATATTCTACCTTAACACACTTAGCCACAAAGTCTGCTATGTCCCTCTTCATGCCATTCCACAAAAATACTTCCCGTAGATCACGGTACATCTTAGTGTCACATAGATGAATGGAATACCTGGAGTTATGAGCTTTTGTAAGGATATGCTGCCTTAACTCACCCACATTAGGACCACATGAGCGACCCTGGTACCGAAGCACACCATCTCCTCCTGGGAGAAAACCTCAACATTCTGCTGATGAACTACACCTTTCAAATAAAGTAATATTGGATCACTGTCTTGTTTTTCCTTAACCTCCGCTACCAATGAAGATTCTGGTCCATTCTGAACTATCACCCCACCATCTGATGTGTTCGTAAGGCAAACTCCCAAGCGAGAAAGCCGGTGAACATCATTGGATAGCTCTTTTCTTTCTTCCTCAACACGTGCTACACTACCCATAGACAGCCTGCTAAGAGCATCAACCACTACATTGGCCTTACCCGAGTGGTAAAGCACGTTCATTTCATAGTCTTTCAGGAATTCAAGCCATCTCCTCTGACGAAGATTCAACTGTTTCTGGGTGAACACATATTGGATGCTCTTATGATCTGTGAACACATCAACATGGACACTCTAAAGGTAGTGTCTCAAAATCTTTAGGGAAAATACTACGGCTGCAAGCTCGAGGTCATGAGTCGGGTACTTCTTCTCATGGACATTAAGCTGTCTAGAAGCATAAGCTATGACCTTACTTCTCTGCATCAACACACAACATAGGTTGACTCAGGATGCATCACAATAAACTACATAATTGTCTGAACCACCTGGCACAGTGTTGTAGTCAACCTAGTCTTCAGTTCTGAGAAGCTTTTCTCACACTTATCTAACCACTGAAATTTGACCTTCTTCTTAGTCAACTTGGTCAATGGGGAAGCTATGGATGAAAATCCTTTAACAAATCTCCTGTAATAACCAGCCAAACCTAAGAAACTTCTGATATCTGTTAGAGAGGTGGGTCTTGGCCAGTGTCTCACTACCTCAATTTTCTTAGAATCCACTCGGATCCCTTCGCTAGATACCACATGACTGAGGAAAGAGACCGACTGTAACCAAAATTCACATTTGTTGAACTTAGCGAATAACTGGCAATTTTTGAGAGTTTGCTGAACAACTCTCAAATGAGTCACATACTCCTCTTTACTTCGTGAATAAATGAGTATATCATCAATAAAGATGATAACGAACAAGTCGAATACTATTTGAATACCTTGTTCATTAAGTCCATGAAAGTTGCAGGAGCATTTGTTAGTCCAAAAGACATAACTACATATTCATAATGACCATACCGAGTCCTGAAAGTTGTCTTTGGAATGTCACTATCTCTGACCTCTGAGCTGATAATAACCGGATCTGAGGTCTATCATAGAAAAGCAACTAGAACCCTGAAGTTGGTTGAACAAGTCATCAATCCTGGGGATGGGATACTTATTCTTGATGGTGACTTTGTTCAATTGACGATAGTCAATGCACATTCTGAGAGAACTATCTCTCTTTTTCACGAACAACACTGGAGCACCTCATGGAGAGATACTAGGTCTTATGACACCTTTTTCTAGAAGGGCTTTCAATTTTTCTTTCAATTCCTTTAGCTCAGCTGGAGCCTTTTTGTAAGGAGGAATCAAAATGGGCTGGGTATTTGGAAGGAGATCTATTCAAAAGTCGATTTCCCTTTCGGGAGGAGCTCCGGGAAGATCTCCTGGAAACACTTCTGGAAACTCATTTACTACTGGGAGTGACTCAAGAGTTGGGGTTTCAGAGTTTGAATCCTTAACCCGAACAAGATGATAGATATACCCTTTGGAAATCATTTTTCTAGCCTTAAGGTAAGAGATGAATCGACCCATATGCATTGAGCTACTACCTTTCCACTCTAAGACTAGCTCATTTGAAACTGAAACTAAATAATTCTAGTTCTACAATCGACTGAGGCATAAAAGAAATGTAACCAATCCATGCCTAGAATGATATCGAAATCTACCATTTCTAACTCTACAAGATCTACTGAGGTGACTTTATGAAAGACTGTGACAGGGCACTTTCTGTATACCCGTCTAGCTATAACTGGGTCACCAACTGGAGTAGAGACTAACAAGGGTTCTGAAAGGGTTTCTGGACATGCATTAATACCACAAAATTCCTTCCATTATTGGTACCAAGTGTAGGCCACTCCGTTCCGCTAATAGGTGGCCAAATCTGCACTCTCGACTTGAGTGATGCCCGTAATATTTTTTACCTTTGAAATGTCGTCGAGAAACTCTTGTGGATCTTATTTTGACTTAGACCCATGAAACTCTATAGGGTTTATCCAAGTAAAGTCTTGTATTCTTGTTGTAGTAGTGTTAGTCTGTGGAAGAGCTGGGATCACAACCTACTGATTTACCTGGGTAGTCATGGCCTGAGCAAGTACTTGGTAAGTAGCCCGGAACTTGGTATGCATGACTCACTCCTTCAATGGGTCTGCTAGAGCTGCTTGCTGATTCCTTGCGTTAACTCTTCTAGGAGGCATTTTCCAAAATGCGAAGAGCAGGAGTCAGAAGGATATTGAATAGAGCTCATACTCACGCACGATAAGAATAGCAAAGAAAGTAATTTTTTTCTTAAAACACTTCATAGCCTCCCTCTCATAGCTGTGGTGCACTTCACAACCATGAAAGATAATCTACTTAGTGCGACTTTCAGACATCCTAGGACTCTTGAACCTAATGCTATGATACCATGTTTGTCACACCCCAAGGCTACCTCCTTTGCGTAACATGGGACCTAGGATCACGAATAACCCTAAGCTAACTCTATGTCTGGAATATATCAAGCATATTGAGAATAACTGAATAAAACATGTACTATGCGGAAGCTAAACCAATGGATTACTGAAAGTGGGGAATACCCAGCTACTCTGAATGTATAAAACATACTACGAGTTTAATATGAACTGAAAGATGAACTTAACAATTCAAGTTGATTCTACTACTATGTCTGAAAATCCTCTAACTGAATTTAGTTGCTTGGACATTCCCCCATCACTCTAACAAAACTGAAAACTGAATAAAAAGATTAAAATGAAAAACATGTGTATTTTCCTCGGAAAATAAGGACTCACCATTGAAGCTGTTGAATGAGGACCGAGAATTGATCTATGATCTAGATGCTGAGTACCTGAACCTGCATCATGAAAGGATATAGCGTAAAGTATGTGTCAGTACTTGTAATGTACTGAGCATGCAGGATATAGATACTAAGCTGAACAAATATATATATAAGCTGAACAAAACATAACTGAGTAATGACATAAACTGAGCATCAATGTAAATACTAAAACATAACTGAAAAGTTAAGCTGAATGCAATGACCAAGTACTAATAATGAGAATAACATGCTAAACTGAATGTTGAAGTGTACACTGAAAACCTGGTCAAATGCACTGAGAGGCTGACAGTGGGAGCTACTATTAACCGACATAAAATCACGTGAGCTAAGCGTGGAGTCCGATGTATACGCCCCATTGAGAGGACCCAACATACCTTACCAGGGGTATAAAGGCATGACTGGCGTGATCGCTAAATATGATGCCCAACAGAGGGGACTTATAATCCTATGGGGGAACGTAGTTCTGGGACAATGAGGGTACATTGAACCCTAGTCCACTCGGTGCTAAGTCTACTCCTAACTGAATATGTATATGACACAAATGCAACTAAAATACTGAATAGTTAAAAATACTGACATGCTAACTAAGAATTACAACATTTATATACTGATAATGTGACATTCGAAATCTGATGCATGATTATCGGTTTAACTGACCTAGCAAGTGTAATTCATGAACTAGGAGAATCTACACAAACTAGGGTTCAGAGTTTCATACAAGGAATTAAGTAAACTTTCCAAGAAACAAGCTATTTCAATTTAGGATACAACAATAGCTAAATCACAGTAAATATCCAAGGTTTTTGAAACCCTAGGTCTAAAAAGATATGGAGAATCAAGGAACTGACTAGATTCTAGGGACCTAGTGGATGAAAGGAACCCACTAGTGAAATCCACATACCTGGTGACAAAATCCTTTAATTACAGGGCTTAAACTTGATGAACATTGCTGCTTGTTCTTGAAGGAAACTGGCACCTCTTTGTCCTTTTAATTCATTCTAATTTGGATGATTTTTGGAGAATGAGGGTTCTAGGTATGTTTGACTAAGTTATTAGGCTTAAACTGAGTAAAACGACGTAGTTTAGGCATCAAACGACGTATTCTAAGTGCCAAACACATAGGGGAAATGACCGAAAGGACCCTGACTTAAATATGACGAGTGCCACCTACTACAGGGCTGACGGGCCATTGTTTGACCTACCAATCATTGGTAGGGTTCATTGGTAAAGCTCTGCTTGATAGGGCTTCACTAAAACAAGCATAACGTTTTACTCCGAGATGGGATTTTAGCAAACTAGGTGGTGTTGGAAAGATGATTAAATTGTATTTCATTTTGTAGGTCATGAGCCACCTAATTAATTTTTTGCTAAGAGATATGATAGTTTGAAGTTGACCCAACAACAATTTTCCTCTAATTAGATGATGACCCTCACCTACGGTCCGTTGGTCCAACCACGGACCATCCTGGTCGAACGTGGGTGGGGTCATAGACCATAAACATTTGGTTCCCAATGGCGTACCCCACCTACGAACCGTGTGTCTGACCATGAAGTGTCGGTGGCTTCCGTGGTTCTTGGACGAGGTCCTAGAAAGCTGCATTTTTCTATTTTCTCAAATACGAGGTGTTACATTACCATCAAATTCCTCCTCAACCATGTTGCAGTAAGCATGTTGATCATGAATCTATATGTATAAAGGGTCGATATGAGCTTCATCAGGACGTTGGAGCAATAAAGATAAAGTGTACAATGCATCATCAATATCATTATAAACTCTATGAATGTGTCTAAACTTTGTTGACACAAACCGTCAACAAAGATCTTGTAAACAATGTTGATATGATATGAGCTTTGGGTCACGAGTTTCTCCGTCTCCTTGAATTTGATGAATTAGCAAGTTTGAGTCTCCTAACAGTGACAATTCTTGGACGCCTATTTCAGTAGCTGATCTCAAACCCAAGATGCAAGCTTCATACTCTGACATATTATTAGTACAATAGAATCTTAGTTGGGTTGTTATACGGTAGCATTCCTCTAATTCATACATAAGAACAACTCCTATCCCAACTGATTCATTGTGAGAGGCCCTGTCAAAGAACAAAGCACTTCCTTGATTGTTATTGAGAATAACGTCATCAACTTATGATATCTCTTCGCCAGGAGAGTAGGTCTTAATTAGTTCATATTTTTCATCAACGGGGTTCTCTACCAAATGATTTGTCAATGCCTAGGCTTTCATAGTGGTTTGTGTCACATAGATAATGTCAAACTCTGTGAGTAATATTTTCCATTTCGCAAGACTACCCGTGCGCATGGGCTTTTGAAAAATGTATTTTAAGGGATCCATGCAACAAATGGGGTAAGAAGTGTAAGACAGAAGGTAATGCTTCAACTTTTGTGCGAATCAAGTCAGGGCATAACATGTTCTTTCAAGAAGAGTGTACTCAGACTCAGAAGCGGTAAATTTCTTATTGAGGTAATAAAAGGTCTTCTCTTTCTTACTAGTGACATCATATTGACCCAATACGGAGCCAAAAGGATTATTCAACACTGAAATATACAATATCAATAGTTTGCCCTGCTCAGGAGGAATCAACATAGGGGGATTCAACAAGTACCTTTTGATTCTATCAAAAGCCTCTTGACATTCATGGGTCCATTTGACCATAACATTCTTCTTTAATAACTTAAAAACTGGCTTCGCAAGTTGTTGTGAGTTGAGCAATGAATCTACTGATTTAGTTTAGCCTTCCTTGAAGGCTCATCACCTCATTCTTGTTTTTTCGTGGTGGAAATTCCTTAATGGATTTTATCTTTGAAGGATCTAACGCAATACCTCGTTGGCTAATTATAACCCCTAAAAGCTTTCCTGATGATACTCCAAATACATATTTTGCAGGATTAATCTTGAGATTATACCTGCGGAGCCTTTCAAAGAATTTCCTTCAGTGTTTCATATGATCTGACTACTTTTTTATTTAATGAACATGCATCCATATAAACTTCTATTTCTTTATGCATCATATCATGAAACATGATTTTTATTTCTCTCATATAAGTTGTTCCCGCTTTTTTTAACCCAATTGGCATGACTCGATAATAGTAGGTACCCCATGATGTGATAGAGATCTTTTTTCTGCATCTTCATCATCCATAATAATCTAATGGTACCCCACTTGTGATCCACAAAACATACAATTTCATGCTTGGCATAATTGTAAAACAAAATATGGATGTTGGGCAATGGAAAGTCATCTTTTGGACTTTCTTTATTCAAATCATGATAATCAACACACACTTGGACCTTGTTGTCTTTCTTTGGGATAGGCACAATAATGGCTAACCAAGAAGGATATTGAGCGACTCGAATGACTTTTTATTCAAGTTGCTTTGTGATTGTCTTAAATTATTACACTAATGTCAGTTTTAAGATTTCTCAACTATTGCTTAACTAACGGAAACTTAGGGTCAGTCCGCAACTTGTGAACAACCATGTCAGTGCTTAACCTAGGCATACCATCATAAGACGACATAAAAACATCCTTTTAATCAAATAGAGCCTGCATTATATCTTCCTTTTATTGTCGAGCATGTACACTTATCTTAGGGTAACACCCTGCTATTTGAAAGAGTTGGAATTAGAATGAACCATTTTTGGAAAGAATAAAAATTTTGGAATTTGGCAAGTATGTTAAATATGAATTTTGGGTCAACCTCAAACGACCATAACTCCTGGTAAAGGATGAGCTAGGTGGGCTACAAGATATCAAATGAAAGGTCCTTGAATCATCTTTCTAACACCACCGAGTTTGCTAATTTTTGAGTTCGTATGAGGGAGATATGCTTGATTGAAATTAGGTTGTCCGGATAAGGAAAATCAACCAAATTTTAGAGGGGTATTTTGGTATTTTCATTACCAAATTAAATTATTTGGTTTTTAGTAAGCTATTTGGGGTCTAAACTGAGTTAGTTTAGTTTACGCAATTAAGAATTATGCTGAGGCTTTGAGAGAGGAGAAAAAAGGAGAAAAGTCAAGGCGTTCTTGAAGATTTCTTGCGGAATCAAAGTCGTTTCACCAAGGTTTGATCCCTAAAGAAGTATGTGAGACTTTCATAGTGTAGGGTTCGTTCACCCAAGTGCCAATCATATTTAGTTCAGCGGAATTCGTTCTTGAAAGTTGAAAGTTTGATGATCTTGAATTGTGTTCTTGAAATTGGCTTTCGTTCTTAAGATTTGATGGGATTGTTGAATTCTTGATGGAATCGTGTCGATATTAGAGTCGTTTAGGAGTAGATTCTTGTGTACATGTATTGGGTATCTGAATCTAAAGAGGAATTGAGAAAAAGAATCAAATTTCGGAGAATTGGGGTTAGAAAACGAAGAAGGAAAAAGTTAGGTAGAAACTGGGTACCCTGTTCCTTAGAAGTGGAACTTTTCTCTCCGCACTACAGAGAGATTTCGGACCCCTCTGCCTCAAAATTTATTTCATGACAAAATATTAAAATGCATATCTGCGTCGCGGAATTACTTCCAGACAGTGATTTCTTAATCATTTCTCATGTTTAACTATCTAAAAACACTCCTAAACATCACGAGATCTTTCCTACCACAATTCAAAACCTTTAATTCATAAATCAAATTCAAGGTAGAGTTGAGAGTCAAGTCTTGAGGGTTCTTCAAGTCATTTTAAGAAGTCTTTTACAAATATTTTAAACTTGTTTGAAGACGAAAGCATTGAGATTGAGAAAGAGTAGAGCCGAGTTCATTTTCTTTAAAATGTTATATGGGGACTATGTATTCCCAAACAATAAATGTTTTTACATTTAAGATGAGAGGAAACACTGATTTCGAAACGAGTTTTCATGAGTAGTTTTGAGTTCAATCTCTTTTAAGAGATATATTTTTGAGTAATAACCTCAAACCACAGAGAAGGAGTTATGTTTTTAAACATACGAGATGCGTATATTTTGGGAGTAATATTGAGCACCGATATGGGGATGAGTTAATAATAACTCAAGTCTCTATAAACCATGTAGCCAACGTGGGTAGAAAGGGTCATACTCTTTAGATGATTCTGTAATGCTTTTAGCATAGACTAGTGGATCCACTTAGTTGAGGCATTTTATATCCCGTCAAGTTATAGGACAATTAAGGCATTATGGGCGAGATGGTGTATCATCACATAGCTCATAGTGATGGTTGTCGATTAGAGAAACTCCCATAGAATTATATTACTTTTATATATATATAAATTTAGTTGTTATCGTATTTTTCCAATACTTTGAGTTTCTATTTACTGTTTAAATGCTTTGTATAAACTACATTTTTACTGTTGTTTATTTTTGCATTGAGTTGAGTATCCATTAGTTGAGTAAACTGAGGTAAGTGTTTCTTTCAGAATTCATTTCAAGCTTATGTCATGTTTAGTTTTTCCCTGACATGCTCGTACATTCAATTTACTGATGTCATTTGGCCTGCATCGTTTTATGATGCAGGCATCCAGTGCTTCGTTGATCAAGTTGAGCACTTAGAGTCAGTTGGTGAGCTTTCTTTCTTCCGGAGGATACCCTTTTATTGCTTTATTATTCTAGTTTATTTGGATGTCGGTGGTCTTGTCCCGATGTCCATCTCAGTTGTTAGAGGTATCATAGATAGTTATTTATTAGTTCTTTAGTCTTGTTATTTTAGTTTTGTTGATTATAAGACTTGATTTTCCTTATGGGCTAGTTGAATGTTTTCTTTATACACATTCTAGTTTATTCATTATTTATCTTTGTTGAGTAAATTCTTGCGGTGAGTAGTAAGCCAGGCCAAGGGTTCGCTTGGGGACACAAATAGTTCTCCAGTTCTAGTACAGCCCAGAGTGTAGGCTCGGGGCGTGAAAAACTTGGTATCAAAGCACAGAGTTTAAGAGTCCTAGGGAGTCCATGAAACAGTGTCTGTAGAGTCCTAATTATTGGTGTGAAGAGTGTCATATCTATAATTAGGAGTCTTCAACATTTAGGAACTATCTCACTTTTTTCATACTCATTTCATGTGATATAGTTTATCTCTAAAAAGTTTCTTCTAACTCGTGCTTACGCGTACCTTTCAGATCACACCTTCGCGAAGAGCTGTCAGAGGTCATCCTGCTAGGAGGAATATTGAGGACCAAGGGGTACCTAATGCACCTGAAGTGCAACCCCACAGAGAGGTCACTAATGATGAGTTCTGTGAAGCTATTCAGATGTTAAGTCAAGTTGTGACCAATAAAGTTGGACAGAGAGAGAATCGACAGGAAGTGGATGATACTTCTAGGATCTGTGAATTTTTAAGGATGAATTCTCCAAGCTTCACTGGTTCAAGTGTCACTGAGGATATGGAAAAATTTGTAGAGGAACTATAGAAAGTGTTTGAGGTTATGCATGTTGTTGATGCTAAGTGAGTGGAACTAGCTGCATATCAACCGAAGAGTGTTGCTAAAATATGGTTTGACCAATAGAAGAAGGGTAGAGCTGAGGGTGCACCTATTTTAAGCTGGGCTATGTTCGAGACTGCTTTCTTGGGGCATTTCTTTCCCTGGGAACTGAGAGAAGCAAAGGTACGAGAATTCCTTACTCTTAAGAAGGAATCGATGAGTGTTCATGAGTACAGTCTAGAGTTCACCCAACTTTCCCGTTATGCCCCGGAGATGGTTGCTAACGTGAGGAGAATGATGAGTCTATTTGTTGCTGGGTTGTCTCATCTGTCAAGTAGAAAGGGCAAGGCTGCTATGCTGATAGGTGATATAGACATGGCAAGGCTGATGATCCATGTGCAACAGGTTGAGGAGGATAAGTTGAGGTACAGAGAAGAGTTTAGAAACAAGAAGGCTAAGACATCAGGGAATGAGTCCGGCCAACAGAAGAGTAACGCCAACCGGTCATCCTTCCAACATAAGGAAAAGGGACCTGCTCCATCATCTGCTAGTGCACCTGCACCAAGGAACAGATGTGAGTTCAATAGTTAGAGTTCACAGAATTTCAGAGCTAGACCTGCACATTCTCAAGGTAGTGTGGCACAAAGAGGTAATTGGGCCCTTACATGTGCTTAGTGTGGTAGGAACCACCCATGTACATGTCGCGATGGCTCCACTGGTTGTTTCAAGTGTGGTCAGGAGGGTCAGTTCATGAAAGAGTATCCTAAGAACAGGCAGGGTAGTGGAAATAGGGGAAATATAGCCCAATCTTCTTCGGTTGTCCCACCAGACAGGGCTACACCTAGAGGCGCTACTTCAGGGACTGGCGGAGGAGCAAACTACCTATATGCTATCACTAGTCGCGAAGAGCAAGATAATTCTCTAGATGTTGTTACTTGTATGATCAAAGTCTTCACTTTTGATGTTTATTGTTTGCTAGATCCAGGAGCGAGTCTATCTCTTGTGATTCCTTATATTTCCATGAATTTTGATAGTTTTCCTTAGCAACTTCTTGAGCCCTTCAGTGTTTCCACATATGTCGGTGTGTCTATTCTAGCTGAGAGAGTCTATCGTGATTGTACCATTTCCGTCAATTACAAGAGCACCATGGTTGACTTAGTTGAGTTAGATATGGTAGATTTTGATTCCATTTAAGGTATGGACTGGCTTTATTCTTGTTATGCCTCGGTCGATTGTAGAACTCTAGTTGTTAAGTTCTAGTTTCCTAATGAGCCAGTTGTAGAGTGGAGTAGCAGTTCAGTAGTGCCTAAGGGTTGTTTCATTTCGTACCTGAACGTGAGAAAGTTAGTTTCCAAGGGTTATGTCTATCACTTAGTCTGAGATAATGACTCTAGTGTTGAGACACCTCCTATTCAGTTAGTTCTAGTTGTGAGTGAGTTTCCAGAAGTCTTTCCAGAAAATCTTCCTCGAGTCCTTCCTGAGAGAGAAATAGACTTCAATATAGATGTTCTTCCCGATACTCGTCCTATCTCTATTCTGCCATATAGAATGGCACCAGCAGAGTTGAAAGAGCAGTTGAAAGATCTCCTTGAGAAGGGTTTTATTAGTCCAAGTGTCTCACCTTGGGGAGCTCCGGTCTTATTTGTGAGGAAGAAATATGGGTCTCTTATAATGTGCATAGATTACCGTCAGTTGAACAAGGTTACTATCAAGAATAGGTATCCACTTCCAAGAATTGATGATCTTTTCTATCAACTTCAGGGTGCCACTTGTTTTTCTAAGATAGACCTCAAATCTAGCTATCATCAGTTGAGAGTAAGATAAAGTGATATCCCTAAGACAACTTTCAAGACCTGATATGGTTATTATGAGTTCCTAGTTATGTCCTTTGGTTTGACCAATGCTCCGGCAGCATTCATGGACCTTATGAACAGAGTATTCAAGCCTTATTTAGATATGTTTGTTATTGTTTTCATTGATGAAATTCTAATCTATTCAAGGAATGAGGAAGATCATGCTAGTAATCTTAGAGTAGTTCTCCAAACTCTCAAGGATAGGGAGTTATATGCTAAGTTTTTGATATGTCAATTTTTGCTTGAGTCTGTCGCATTCTTAGGCCATATTATTTCCGGTGATGGAATTAGAGTTGACACTAAGAAAATAAAGGTTGTGTAGAATTGGCCTAGACTCACATCTCCAACTGATATTAGAAGTTTCTTGGGGTTGGTTGGATATTTCAGAAGTTTCGTCGAGGGTTTCTCATCTATTTCATCTCTTTTGACCAGGTTGACTTAGAAAACAGTTAAGTTTCAATGGTCTGAAGCTTGTGAGAAAAGCTTTCATGAATTGAAAAAATGGTTGACTACTGCCCCAGTATTGACCTTACCAGAAGCTACACAAGTTTTTGTGATATATTGTGATGCGTCCAGACTCGGTTTGGGTTGTGTGTTAATGCAGAATGGCAATGTTATAGACTATTCCTCCAGAAAGCTTAAGGTTCACGAGAAAAATTACCCAACACATGATCTAGATTTGGTGGTCGTAGTGTTTGCTTTGAAAATATGGCGTCACTATCTTTATGGTGTTCATGTAGTTGTGTTCACCGATCACGAGAGCCTTCAATATGTGTTTAGTCAGAAAGAGCTTAATCTCAGACATATGAGGTGGTTGGAGTTACTCAAGGATTATGATGTGAGTATTCTCTATCACCCAGGTAAGGCTAATGTGGATGTTGATGCTTTGAGAAGATTGTTGATGGGTTCAAGATTTGGACTCATTTAGGGCTTCGTTTATATAGATTTAGTGTCCTGAAATGCTTCATTTGTGCCATAATATGATGTTAAATCCTTAAAATATAAGGTACATATATTGAAGAACTAAACGAGGACACTAACAAGCAAAAAGAAACCAAAACAAACTGAAGAATTGAAGAAAGGCAAGCCTGGTGATCGCCAAGGTCACTTGGTGAATCACCGAGTGGCTATTTACATCGCCTAAAGTTCCAGTGTGCCAGCCCTGAGGGAAGAGACCAAGTTCGTGATAAAAAGGAGCAGTCGGTGCATCGCCTAGTAGTTCCGCAAAGCTAAGATGGATTGCCCAAAACAGACCTTGAGGATGCCGAATACCAAGGCAAAAAGGTGATGGAAGAGATCAAAGGGTGGCTCGCCGAGTAGTTCGGCGAGCCTGACTTATTTCGCCACACGGCCATTTGTAGCTTATTTTTGACGACTATAAATTAGATTTTGAGCATTTAGTTTAGTATCTTTTGACATTGTTTTACAACTTTGAGCATCTAATTTTATTTTAGAACACATACAACTATTTTCTCTATAGTTTTTCATAGATTTTAAGAATTTGAGAGGTTCAATTTGGAGAATTTGGAAGTCGGTTTCGAATATTCGACAAATTGAAGCATTGTAAAGACTAAATCTCTCTTACCCAGTTAATGGTTAATCAATTTGGTAATGGTTTTTTACATTTTTATGATGTTAGGCTAAAACCCCAATTCTTGGGGTGTGATCATGTGATTATGGGCTGAATTATTTTATGCGTATTGCTAATTACTAGTTTAAATGCTATTTAAAAGTGAGTTTAATCATTAATTGTGGGAATTTAAGAATTGTAGTTGCAAATGCAACTCTATATTTGTGTTCTTGGCTTGCTCGAGAGAGAGGTTTTAGAACTAAAATTACTGATTGATGATTTGTGGGTATTGGGTTGACCTGGGTTTAGCTTGAGAGAGTGAATGCTAAACCTAATCCCACACATTTAGCTCGAGAGAGTGAATGGATTAAGGTGTGGGATGTTCTTCATTGTCATGCTTGTTGATGTTCGAAAGAAATCACCCTATTCGGGGTAGTTGTTCGAGAGAAAACATCTCCCTTATAGTCTAGCCTACTCACTGATATTTAGCTATTTACTAGTAGTTGCAATTACCCATATGCCTATATTTTCCTACAATCGATCACACCCTGAGAATCTATCTCCTTATTGTTATTTAGACTAATCCAATTCTAGGTGTTCAACGATAGTAAATCAGTATAAAACCCAACTAAATGAGTTGGTGTCAAATCCCACTGGGAGTGGTACGTGTTTAGAATTCAATTAAGAAGTATGAATGCGGTCTAATCAGCCATAGGAATAAACATTATCGGAAAAAGACATACCAAATCAAAGGGGTGAGACGAATGTCAAATGGGGGTTTTGATTTGCAATTATCACTACACAGCAGTCACAAACAAGTCTAAAAAACATTAAGGAGATAGATTCTCAGGGTGTGATCGATTATAGGAAAATATAGGCATATGGGTAATTGCAACTAGTAGTAAACAACTAGATATCAGTGAGTAGCCTGGACTATCAGGGAGATAGTTTTCTCTCGAACAACTACCCTGAATCAGGTGATTTCTTTCAAACATAAGCAAGCATGACAATGAGGAACAACCCACACCTTAATCCATTCACGCTCTCGAGCTAAATGTGTGGGATTGGGTTTAGGATTCACTCTCTCGAGCTAAACCCAGGTCAACCCAATACCCACAAACCATCAATCAATAATCTTAGTTCTAAAACCTCTCTCTCGAGCAAGCCAAGAACACATATATAGAACTGCATTTGCAACTACAATTCATAAATTAAACCACAGTTAATGATTGAACTCACTTTTAAACAACATTTAAACTAGTAATTAGCAATACCCATAAACTAATTCAACCCATAATCACATGATCACACCCCAAGAATTGGAGGTTTAGCCTAACATAATAAAAAGGTAAAAACCATTACCGAATGATTAGCCATCAACTGGGTAAAAGTGATTTAGTCTTTACAATGCTTCAATTTGTTGAATCTTCGAAACCCACTTCCAAATTCTCCAAATTGAACTTCTCAAATTCTTCAAAGCTATGAAAAACTATAGAGATAAGAGTTCTAAAATAAAAATAGATGCTCAAAGCTGTAAAATAATGTCCACGGATACTAAAATAAATGTTCAAAATCTAATTTATAGTCATCGAAAATAAGCCACAAAGGGCTATTAGGCGAAGTAAGTCGGGATCGCTGAACCACTAGGCGAGCCTCCCTTTGACCTCTTCCATCACCTTTCTACTTTAACATTCAGTATCCTCGAGGTCTGTAACTTTGGGTGATCGATCTTTGCTTCACAGAACTACTCAGCGATTCACTGACTGCTTCTTTTCATCACCGACATGGTCTGTTCCCTCAGGCGTGGCACACTGGAACTTTAGGCGGTGGAAATTTCCACTCGGCGATTCGACAAGTGACCTTGGCGATCACCAGGCTTGCCTTTATTAATTTCTTTAGTTTGTTTTGTTCCTTTTTGCCTGTTAGTGTCCTTTCTTTGTTCCTCAATCTATGTACCTGAAAATCAAGGATTTAACATCAGTTTCTGGCAGGATTTAAGGACACTAAATCTATATAAACAAAGCCCGGACTCATCAACACCCCCAACTTAAATTTTTGCATGTCCTTAAGTAAAACTCAAGTTCAGCAGCTCAATAAGGATGTCTCCAACAGTGCTACAAAAGACTCAAGATGAATGTACACAACACGACTCAACTTACTCATGCAATGATCAGTTGTGCACTCAAAGATTAAAAATTGTGACTCACCATTATCAAAGATGCTCAAGTCTGCAATACTTGATTCAAATGCAAGTTCAAGTTCAACAAAGGTACTCAAATGCCCTCACAACAAAGATGATTCCATATTCACACACAATTTCTTAATAACTAATAGTTTCAGAATCACATACAACTCCCACACTCACAAAGATGAACACATGCATGACTTCACCTATAGGTTTGCCCTTATTTTCCAATCAACATTCGTTTCAGCTCACTCAAGATCAAAAAGGTATTTTCAAGGCTTGTAACAGGTATAAGTGAAAATGTATGGTTATTTATGCTCAGGCTCAATGGCTGCTACCCTCTTGAAATATGGTCTGAACATCACTTTCTTCCTTTTCTTCAACATTTTGATCATGTTCATAATTCACCCCATTATTCACTTTCACATGGACTTCCAGATATTCCATCTGTTTTTGCAATTTTCATCACTTATTTCAGAACTTTTTCATTCTTTTTCTTTTTCTTTTTTTTTTTTTTATATGGAGGGGTTCCGTCTTTTTCAAAACCATTGCTCAAAGGGGGAATTTTTTGCACTTCTTGATTTACCGTCTCCTTTCATCACACCCCCAACTTAGACTTTTGGCCTAAGTTGGATATTCAGAAAAACCATACTTCATGAGAGTTTTGGGTGAATGGATAAAGAGGGGTCACAATTGTTTAAGCGTTTGGAGGGCGAGCAAATCCATGAGACATGGCTAAGGTTTAAGAAGTTAGTGCTGCAGTGCCCATCTCATGAACTTCCAGATAAGTTGCTGCTGGAATTTTTCTATAGAGGTCTTGATTCAGTAAATAGAGGACTGGCTGACCAACTCTCTCCGGGTGGTATAATGCGACAGTTTTACACAATAGTATCCCAACTCCTTATTTGCATGACTAAAACAAACATGGCATGGTACACTCACAAAGACCAAGTCTCTCCTCTCTCTTATAGAATGATGAAAGAAGAATTCATAAAGGATCAAGAGAGAGACCAGAACATGGCAAATATGATGACCCTGCTGGATACCTTGGCCAAAAATATCATGGAATTTGAAGCGTTGTGCAATAAGGAAGTAAACCTCCTAGCCAATCAAGGAGAATTTTATAGTGTAAAATACTCAAAGTTGGGAGGCAACCAAGGATGGAATAGAGAGGGAGAGGGAGAGAAGGATAGGCATGTTCCTCCCCATGAGCATTGAAAGCCAAAGGATTTTGAGAGTGGTCGAATATTAGTTATGCTCTCACGCTACTCAACAAAGTCGAAGAGTTCGACAAAGTGTTGAAAGAATTGAAGGAGGATGTTGCGACTCTCAACCAGACGGTGATTTCTCACTGTCTCAATGAAGCAGCTGGATACCCAAATGGGTCAAATTTCATCTCATCACAACCCAAAACAACAAGGGGGTTGCCTAGTGATACTATGGCAAACCCAAAAAATAAATCTTGAATGGGTACTTGTGTTGTGCCATGACGTTAATTAAGGCGCTTCATGAGAGGCAACCCATGTTTTTAATACTTTGTGTTTGTTTTTTATTAACGAGCGTTGATTGTGCAGGTTGAAAAGTGGAATGTGTTTGAGAATGTCCAGGTTGGCGAGCCAAGAGTCCAGTCGGTGAATAGCCAAAGAGGTCAGTGAGCCCAACTTGGACCGCCGTTGGACCCACAAAAATCTAAAGTAGAAGTCTGTAAAAGTCGGCGGGCCAATGGCTGAATTGGCGACTTACCGAATAGGTCGGCGAGCCTGATTTTGTCTTCCGTTTGGACCCTCAAATTAACTGGGTCCTGTAAAACTCAGCGAGGTAAGTCACCACTTGGTGCATCGTCGAGTGGTTTGGCATGGTCGACTAATACCACCAAAAGGGCCGCGAACTGAAAGGTTTTAAAAGACCAAACAGTTCAAATTTTTAAAATCTTTCATATTCCCTCATTTTTAACCTCATACACTCTCACCCGAACTCTAGATTTTCAATGATTTCCCATTTTTATTGATTTTTGTTCTTGATCTCGTGCTCAAATTTGGATTATATTGCTTCTTAGCATTTCAAACTCTTTATTTGGCTTAAAGGTTGGTTTTCCGAACCCCAAACTCTAGTTTAATAGTTGAACTCGAATACATTTGGTAAAATTGTGTTGTTGTGTGCTGGACATGTGCTTGACTTGTATCTAATGTATTGGATTGCCTATTTAGTAGTTCAAAAGATTGCCTAATTGTTTAAAATGATGATTCCCCAAATTTTATGTGTTAAAATTGATCGTAAATTATTGGGTTGCGGTTATTTTATGTTGGGTCTAGTTGGGTGAAGTCTAAGTAACCCCCACTTGTGCTAAATGACGTACTTTGCCCAATGATGGAGCATTTGACGTCATTCTTAAGGGCAAAAGTTGTTAAATGGCTATTTTTGGCCAAATCGGGGGAAGTCTGAGTACCCCGGAGGCATAGGTCGATTGGGTATTATGTGAATTGAATAGTGTGTGTGTTTGATTTTGTTTTCGGTGGCAGCGGGCTTGATTTTGGATGTTGGGGTTGAAATTTGGCACATTGGGCAGTTTGGCGAGCTGGGTCGAGCTCACCGAACGGTTTGGTAGTTCACCAACGTCCCCTTTGATCGCCCTTAATTTCGTGATCTGTCTTATTTAGAGTTTGTAACTTTCAAAAAGAAGCGTGAGTTCATCGAGTTCACTCGGTGACTCACCGAAAGTCCCCTTTTGATCGCCCTTTCTGCGCCCCTAATCCCTTATACACACTGTAAAATTTGACAGCCTAGTCTAAGCTCGCTGAGTGATGTCAGCGATTTGCCGAAAGGCCCTAAACATCGCCGACCTGCCATTTCTCCGGGAATTTTTCAGGTCAGTCCTTTCAGTGAGCCCAATCTGGCTTGCCTAAGTGACTCGATGACTGGTTCAGTGAGTCTTTCAGCAACATGAATTCTGCAATTTTTCTTGGGTATTTTCTAACTCTTTTTTATGTATTTTGCAGATATGGCTAGACTCAAGATACCATGACAAGACATGTCACCCCGTAAGTGATCAAAGGGAATCATAATCAATGAGGATGAAGCTGCATCCAAAGAAAATGCGACTAAACATTCTACCATGGGTGGGAAAGGCAAAGGAAAGGGCAAGGCTCCCGCAACTGAGTTATCGGAGGTCAGCTCTGATAGTGAGGGAGTATACGGGACTCACCTTACCACTTTTGAAAGTGAGGGGGAACACCAAGATCCTCAGGATGTTGTCTCTGAGGATGATCAACTGCTATTAACTCGGAGAGCTGAATTGCGCTCCAAGAGGATACATGATCCGTCTAGGATCTGGGTGCATGAGACCACTAATCCTTCTCCAGTTCCTGATCAGGCTGTGGTCCCAGCACCACCTGCACAGGGTCCCCCTCCCCAGTCTCTCAACAGACTAAAGGCTGAGGGATTGCAAACTATCATTGAGGATAAAAGGTTGTTTATAGATGGTGTGATAGATCGATACTCAGAAATATGGCATACCCTAAAGTCCCACAAGTTTGAGTTTTTTACTAAACCTCGGGGTCCTTACATTCCTAATTGGGTTCGGGAGTTTTACACTGCCTATGGACTATGGTGCCATAGGGAAAGAGAAAGGTTGCTACCTTCAAGCCAGTAGACTATGTAGTTGTCAGAGGAAGGAAAGTAAAGTGCGATAGTGATGACATCAATGCTATTTTGGGATGCACTGAAAATACCTCGGACGATTACCAGAATATGATCAAAACAATGGAATTGGACGACATGAAAAGTTGGATGGATCCTCTCTTTTTAGACAGTACTCCTAGGTGGATTGAGGTTGGGGTTCCCATAGAGAAGAAAGATCTAAATATGGCGGTGAGGTACTGGTTTGGGTTTATTAGCAGCACAATCATGCCATTCCAGAATGAGTCTATCCTCCGCCACATAAAGTCGGCCTATATAGGCTCTATTATTGATGAGACGAGACTCAATTTAGGCATGATCATTAGACAGGAGATGTCCATGAGGGTCAGGCAACATCGACATCTATCCTATTCTCGGTGTTGATCACTGAATTGTGCAGATGAGCCCGGGTGCCACGTGATGAGAAAAATGATGTGGAAGTAATGCCCACCTCCTCTACTGACATTCGGCGCATTGAGGCCGAGTACTTGAAAGATGAGGCTGAGAAGAAGAAGGCAGCCCCGGTGGATAGATCCCTGGCTGTTGACACTAAGACACTACCTACATAGGCATATTGCCTACTTCGACCATTGGGCCTTCAGGTATCTAGTACTGCCCCTTCTATGACTCTGATTTCTTCTACCTCTTCCCTACCTCCTAGCTCTATTTCTAGTTTGGCTGCATCCCAACCTCCACTTACCCAGGCCACAATACTATGGATGGGGGATCTAGCCCATTATACTGATGTGCGTGCGTCCATGCTAGATGATACAGTCCATGGGATGATTGAGAGTGCTCTCACCGCTGTTGTGACACCTCTTATAGGGTATATTAATGCCCTCACGACAAGAATAGATGTGTGTGAGAGAGGTCAGAGAGCCACTCATAAGGTGACGACCTTAGAGGCCGCAATTGCAGAGTTGAGAAAAGATGTGGACCAGCTGAAGTCCGCAAATATGTCGATGATTTTTGGGATCGTGGTGATCCCTGATGACATGTATACAGATATGCCGACTTGTTCTGATATGCCTCCGGCTACCACCGGAGATGAGATTAAAACCGATGAGGTGGCTGCAGAGTCTGAGGCTGAGACTGATGAGGAGCAACTCGGTGTTCATGAGGAGACTACATATGAGGGCTTGACTAAGGTTGAGGAGGCTATGGTGACTTCAGCTGTTCAGACATCGCTGAGAGTGACTTTCATGGCAGGCTCTAGTGGAGCCAGTGTTGCTGTTACCCCGGGTACTGATGCCCAATATCAGAGCGTGACCCCGAGTATTGATGCCCTGACAGATGGAGCGACTGAGTAGACAAGATCATTTTTTATCTTCCTCTCTGTTGTTTTTATGATTTCTTTGTTTTTAGTTGCATTTGAGGATAACTGCTTTTTTGTTTTGTGGGTGGGGTGAGGTATTTCCATACTTACCTTTCGTGATTACATATTTTTTGTGTATATTGAGTTTTGTGTTTTAATTGTGTTTTGATCTTATCTTATGGATATTTGAGCTTGTGGCTCCTTGGTTTGAATGGAAATGGTTTTTGACCCATTTTGAAAATTTTTGTGCCACCTCTTTTATGTGTGATTGTGGCTATTCTTATGCAAATTTAAGTATAGGTTATGATCAATACAGATGACTTGAATAGTGCTCTTAATTGAACAAAATGAATGTGCGGCTACGATAAGGCCAAATAAAGTTTCATAGACAATGTGTAAACTTTCTGCATCTCGTTGTGACTAGCCGATTATCGAATGAAGTCTCTAGTGATGAACATTGCACACTAGCTCGAATGAGTCTCGTTTGATATAGGTGCCAATGAATGGTGTGATGAGCTTACCTTAAATATTGTGTGTGAGGACACTTAGAATTTTCCCCCGTTGGTCTTGTTGACTAAGTGATGCAAGCTCTTGAAATGATCTTAGGCAACAAATTTAAAAGAGTGAAATAATTTGACAATATACCTCTTTTGTGGCCAACCTTGTGAGATGTGTGAACCATGTTTGAACCCCCTTTGAGCCTTATCCTTTTCTTGGAAGAAACTTGAACAACTGTGACCCCTCTTTATCCATTCAGCCATAACTCTCATGAAGTGTGGTTTGTTTGAATAGCCAACGTAGGCCAAAAGCCTAAGTTGGGGGTGTGGTGAAAAGAGAAGGTAATTTAAGAAGTGTGAAAAATTCCCTTTTGAGAAATGGTTTTGAAAAATATGGAACCCCTCCATATAAAAAAAAGAGAAGAAAAAAAAAGAAAAAAGAATGAAAAAGTTGTGAAATAAGTGATGAAAAATTGCAAAAAGAAATGGGGTATCCGGAAGTCTATGTGAAAGTGAATAATGGGTGAATTATGAACATGATCAAAATGTTGATGAAAAGGAAGAAAGTGATGTTCAGACCACATTTCATGAGGGTAGTAAGCATTGAGCCTAAATTACCATACCTTTTCACTCAGCCCCATTACAAGCCTTGAAAACACCTTTTTTTTTAATCTTTACTGAGCTGAAATGAATGTTTGATTGGAAAATAAGGGCAAACCTACGGGTGAAGTTGTGCATGTGTTCATCTTTGTGTGTGAGAGTTGTAAGTGATTCCGGAACTATTAATTGTTAAGAAATTGTGTGTTAATATGGAATCATCTTTGTTGTGAGGGCATTTGAGTACCTTTGTTGAACTTGAACTTGCATTTGAAGCAAATATAGTGAACTTGAGCATCTTTGATAATGGTGAGTCACAATTAGAATCTTTGAGTGCACAATTGATCATTGCATGAGTAAGTTAAGTCTTGTTGTGTGCATTCATCTTGAGTCTTTTGTAGCACTAGTCTATTGGAAACATCCTTATTGAGCTGTTGAACTTGAGCTTTACTTGAGGACAAGCAAACGTTTAAGTTGGAGGTGTTGATGAGTCCAATATTTGGACTCATTTGGGCTTTGTTTATATAGATTTAGTGTTCTCAAAATGCTTGATTCGTGACATAAACTAATGTTAAATCCTTGATTTTCAGGTACATAGATTGAAGAACAAAGCAAGGATACTAATAGGCAAAAAGGAACAAAACAAACTGAAGAAATGAAGAAAGGCAAGCTTGGTGATCGCCAAGGTCACTTGGCGAATTGCCGAGTGGCTAAACTCCCTTGTTCTGGGGCTGTAGCTACGAATCGAATGTTGAATATTTAAGGTTTATGAATTAACTTTTGGTTGTCATTATAAGTTACTTTTATATTCTTGTTTTAGTATTTCTTGACTGGCCATCTAGAGATAAATATATTATTTAATCTTAAAATTGAGAGAGAAGGGGTTAGATAGACCAGAGGGTATAGAGAGCTCGATCGATCCATTTAGTTGAGGTGATTTGTGTTCAGGAGTGACGCCCGGACGAAGAACTTGTTTGGTTACGAAACATGATGAAATATAAATACTCGCCTGTTAGGCCTGTTTATCCCCGCTGAACGATGTAGTTAGACAACTAACGGTGACTAGAGTTTTGATACCCGACTCATACAATTAACCCTGTAAACCAGTTACTTGACAACTAAAATTAGTTCTAAGGAAAAATATGATACATGAGATTCATTGCATGCTGCAGCCCTGAAATGTTCCCAATCACTGTAAGTAATCTTATTATTTAATTCCTGCGTTCTTTTCTTTATAAATAAAAAATCAAACTCTTTTGGCACTCTTAAATAAATAATTAGACTAGTATAATTTAGTAAATAGTTAATTGACAAGTCCTTTGGGTTTGATAATCTGGTTATTTTAAGAGCCACTATATTACTTGCACGACCACGTACACTTGCGTGTGCAATTGGGAGTAACAAGTTTTTGGCGCCGCTGCCGGGGACTTAGAAATTAACTATTCTTCTAGGTTATACTTTTTTTATTTCTTTTATTTTTTGATTTTTTTATTAATTTTTTTCTAACAATTATTATTTTTTCTTTTTTTGAATAATTTAGTAATCTTATTGACATGGATGAATAATTTGGTACTCTTATTGATATGGATGATTGGGATAAATCCTGGTTGGGTGATGAATGTCCTGTATGTCATATATGTGGTCGTCAATATATTCATTGTAATGGTTGCCCTAAATTTTATTCCCTTCCCACGAACCCCTATTATGATTCTTCTGTTATTTGTGATGTTGGTAGGAGTGATGAAGTGAAAAATGCAAAACAAGAGGCGCGCAATGTGAATTCACTTATGGAATGTACGGACATGCTGAACAAAGTTAATTCAACAATCACTGAATAAATATTTGAATGCATGGAAGAGCACAAAAAAATTCATGAAACTGTTGGATATACTTGACGCTATTCAATTAGAAATTACTGTCCTAGCTAAATTAGAAGAGATTGTTATGGATGATGACCAATTAGTGGAGCAAAAAGAGGAGGAATTCAAACCATTCAACTATACCTTATTCCTTAATATCGATGTTGAGAAAGAGTACAAAAGTGAGAATGTTGTAAAAAATGCTGCTTTGAAGTTGAGGCAACTTGAATCTCATTCAAAACATTTTTCTATAAAATCTGAACTAATAGATGAGTGTATAGATGAGGAAAAAGGCCCCTACATTCTAAAGTTATTTAGTCCGTGTAGACAAAACGACATTCCTCACCTAAGGGCCAAGAAGTGCAAGATGCGACATATATTACTTGGTTCATTTATCTTTATACCACCTCCCTTAGAGAGGAGCAGAAAAATTGATGCAAAGTTAGGGGTACAATTCATAAGTTCAAAGTGGAAAGAAAAGTAGTGAATTTACTTGTGTCGTGCCGCGACGTTAAATTAGGCGCTTATTGGGAGGCAACCAAATTTATAGTGTAACTTCTTATTTTTTATTTTTTTTCAATGTCATTTTTGTGTGATGTTTTTACAGGTTTTTGAAAAGTCTGAGTATCCGAAATTTGGAGCTAAAGATCACGTTTGAGTTAAGTGTGGGGTGACGACCCTTGATGAAAATTAAGAGAACATGCTACTAGCTAGGCCTAAAGACCTCAGGGAGTTTTTCTAACCCTTGTTTTAAATTTTATTTGATGCTTTGGGGACATAGCATATTTTTAAGTGTGAGGTGGAGGAATGAATTCTTAGTTTTTATTATTTTATTGAGTTTTTTTTTTTAGGATGAGTTCCTTGGCTTTTGTTTTCAGTTCTTTTCCTGAGGATAGTCCCTTTGAATCGAATGTTTCTTTTTTTTTTTAGGAATAAGTTTCTTTTAATTTTTTATTTTTTTGAGAGAAAAGAAAAGACCCTTTTGAGTGGCGTGATACTTGATATTTAGCTCTAATTTTTGAGTAGTACTTTCTTGTGAATGCTTGATTGATAAAAAAAAATGCAGAGTCTTTGACACCTAAGCTCATGGTTGTGACTTTGTATATATCTTGTTTTATTTGATAGTTTGTTATGATCTTGTCTCTCTTAGAAGTGGAATTGATCCATCTTGATTGATACTTGTGTCATGTGTGGTGAGAAATTGTTTATTCCATATTTTGCATCTTAGTCTAGAACTTGCCCTGCATGTTATTGAAGCGGAATAAAAAGTGTTGTTTTGTTTAGGAGATGATAATAGGCTTTCTTTGATTTGTGTAGTAAATTTTAGATTTTTCAGATATTTTATCACTAGTTAGGCCTATTGAGCCTGTAGCCTTTTGTTGGTAACCATATTTTTCCCTAACCTATTTTGTTGAATCCCTAATTTTTGCACCCTGCTTCCTTGAACATTATAGCATAGACTTATTCTAATTATCAATTTTGAGAAAAAAGGATGATTGAATGAAAATGTAATCAATGATAGTTACAAAGTGCTTAAAAAGCCCTCTTTGAAAGAATGTAAAACAAATTGGCCCTGATATGTTGTGTAGAAAATAAAAGTAAGCTCAAACATTGGACCTGGTCCTACCAAGGATATTGTGCACCTCAATTGAGGGTGGCTGGTGAAAAGGCATATATATAAAAAAATAAATTAAAAAAAAGTGATTGAAACATTCTTGAGATGATGAGAATTACTTGTGAAATAATTGTTGAAGAGAGGGTTGAAAATAAAGAGAAGAAAATAATAGGTGATGAAGTCTAAAATTGCAAAGTGCTTAAGGAAGTGTAAGTCACTATTATATAGTTTTCCTACCTGTCCCCTAGCCTACATTACAACCCATTAAAGTCCTATTTAAATCTATTCAAGCATGCTTAATTAGTGGAGATGTACATAATGGGTAAGCCTATGGTTCTTTGTGCATACATCTGAATTTTATTTGTGAGTGTGAGAGTTGTTCTTTGATGCTAAGTCCTTAATTTATATTCAATCTTTTGAATTGAGTGTGTGGACTATTTCTTTTTGTGAGGGCACTTGTTTCAAGATGGATAGGTAGTTTTATTAACTTTCTTTGATGAAAGTAGGGGAGCAAGATAAAATTTGATGAGTCCAAAGTCTTTCCTTGAGGTTAGGAGGTTAGAGGTTTGTTGTTTATTTGAATGTCATGCATAATGATTGAGAAGTGTACTTGATATTTTGAAATAGGTATATGGCCTAATTGTTTGTATTAACCAAAGTGATGACATTCCTATTTTGATTTATTTTAGATGAGCTTTAATATGTGCTCGAGGACGAGCAAAAGTTTAAGTGTAGGGGTTGAGGTGAGGCAAAAAAAATAATTTTAATCATTATTTGACTCACATTTATTATTTATATCTGTCCTTTTTTTAGCATGAATTTTATGGATTGTGCTAAATAGTGTATTTTATTTGTAGGAATAAATTGGTGTAAAGTTGAAAAAGTTTGGAGCTAAAACGAATTAATGATGGAAGATTGAAGAAGAAAATTAAGCATACAACTTAATGATTAAATTAAATATAATAATATATAATATATAAGAAATGCATATTGAAATTTGCATAGTGTGAAGGTCCACCGGATTGCCCCATGGTACAATTGAAGGTGGCAGCAGCTAAAGAATTGAAGCGGCACAGTTCAAGCGCAATTCAATTCTGTTTGGGTTTTGGTTTTCCAATTTATTTTGGACTCAATTATTTTATTTAGTGTTTTATATAAATAGTCCATAGAATAATTATTTGAGGGGATCAATCATAGGAGGTACTTTGTAAGAAAAAGTTGTCAATACTTTTTAGGGTTCTTTTCTTCTCTCTTTTCTTAGAGATTAGTGGCTAAATGCCCTTGTTCTAGGGCTGTAGCTACGAATCGAATGTTGAATATTTAAGGTTTATGAATTAATTCTTGGTTGTCATTATAAGTTACTTTTATATTCTCGTTTTAGTATTTATGATTGGCCATCTAGAGATAAATATATTGTCTAATCTTAAATTCGAGAGAGGAGGGGTTAGATAAACCAGAGAATACATAGAGCTAGATCGGTCTATTTACTTTAGATGATTTGTGTTCAGGAGTGACGCCCGGATGAACAATTTGCTTTGTTACGAAACATGATGAAATATAAATGCTCGCTAGTTAGGCATGTTTATCCCCGCTCAACGATGTAGTTAGACAGCTAACTGTAGTAGGCGACTAGAGGTTTGATACCTGACTCATACAATTAACCCTGTAAACCAGTAACTTGACAACAAAAATTAGTTCTAAGCCAAGAATATGATACATGAGATTCATTGCATGCTGCATCCCTGGAATGCTCCCAATCACGGTAAGTAATCTTATTATTTAATTCCTGCGTTCTTTTCTTTATAACTAAAAAATCAAAATCTTTTGGAACTCTTAAATAAATAATTAGACTAGTATAATTTAGTAAATAGTTAATTGACAAGTCTTTTGGGTTCGATAATCTAGTTCTTTTAAGAAACACTATATTACTTGCGCGACAACGTACACTTGCGTGTGCAATTGGGAGCAACAATGTGGGTATTGGGTTGACCTGGGTTTAGCTCGAGAGAGTCAATCCTAAACCCAATCACACACATTTAGCTCGAGAGAGTGAATGGATTAAGGTGTGGGTTGTTCTTCATTGTCATTCTTGTTGATGTTCGAAAGAAATCACCTGATTCTAGGTAGTTGTTCGAGAAAAAACTATCTCCCTTATAGTCCAACCTACTCACTGATATCTAGCTATTTACTAGTAGTTGCAATTACCCATATGCCTATATTTTCCTATAATCGATCACACCATGAGAATCTATCTCCTTATTGTTATTTAGACTTGTTTGTGACTGTTGTGTAGTTGATAATTGCAAATTAAAACCCCCATTTAACATTCGTTTCACCCCTTTGATTTGATATGTCTTTTTTCGATAATATTTGTTCCTATGTTTGATTAGACCATATTCATACTTCTTAATTTAATTCCAAACACGTACCCCTCCCTGTGGGATTCGATCCCAACTAATTTAGTTGGGTTTTATACAGATTTACGATCGCTGACACCTAAAATTGGATGAGGTGTGCTTGAAACGCTAAATTCAATTGTTTATGAGTAGTACCGCCCATGTTGATGAGGCCAATAAAGAGTTAGCAAATGATGTGCGTAGACTTGCACAATTAGGAGTTCGACTTATGGATTCTAATGAAGGAGGAGTGGCGGTGGTGAATGGAGCTGAATCAGCATAAGCAAAAAGTGATAGATTTTGAATAATGGAGAGATGGTGTATTGAGATATCAAGGTAGATTGTGTGTGCCAAGGGTGGATTAACTTTAAGAGAGGATCATGGAGGAAACTCATAGCTCCAGATATTCTATTTATCTAGGTTCCACAAAGATGTATAGTGATTTGAGAGAGGTTTATTGGTGGAGTAGTATAAAGAAGGGCATTGCAGAGTTTGTTGCTAAGTGTCTGAATTGTCAACAAGTGAAAGTAGAGCCCAGAGGCCCGATGGTATGGCTCAGAATATAGAGATTCCAGAATGGAAGTGGGAGATGATCAATATGGACTTTATTACTGGTTTGTCGCTGTCCCACATGCAACATGATTCCATTTGAGTGGTTGTAGATCGAATGATTAATCAACCCAATTTGTGCCAGTAAAGACTACCCATTCAGCAGAAGATTATGCTACGTTATATATTCAAGAGGTAGTTAGACTTCATGGAGTCCCAGGGTCGATTATTTAAGATAGAGGTGCACAATTTACTATGTAATTTTGGAAGTCCTTCCAGAAAGGTTTGGGTTCAAAGGTGAATTTGAGTACTACTTTTCATCCTCAGACTGATGGTCAAGCAGAGCGCACTATTCAGACTTTAGAAGATATGTTGAGGGCTTGTGTGATTAATTTTAAAGAACATTGGGATGAACACCTACCTCTCATTGAGTTTTCTTACAACAATAGTTATCATTCTAGCATCCAAATGGCTCTGTTTGAGGCTCTCTATGGGAGAAGATGCAAATCTTCTATTAGATGGTTTGAAGTTGTGGAATTAGGTTGATAGGACAAGACTTAGTTCATCAAGCTATGGAGAAAGTTAAGATTATTCAAGAGAGGTTGAAAACAGCGTAGAGTCGTCAGAAATCCTACACTGATGTTAGGAGAAGAGTCTTAGATTTTGAAGTAGATGATTGGGTCTACTTGAAGATTTCACCCATGAAGGGTGTTATGAGATTTGGTAAGAAGGGGAAGATGAGTCCTCAATATATTGGTCCCTACAGAATATCCAAGAGGATCGGTAACGTAGATTATGAGTTGGAGCTACCAAAAGAGTTAGCAGCGGTTCATCTGGTATTTCATGTTTCGATGTTGAAGAAGTGTATGGGCGATCCTTTACTTATCATACCTACTGAAGATATTGGTATTAAAGATAGCTTATCTTATGAGGACATTCCTGTTCAGATTTTAGATCACTAAGTTCACAAGTTGAGGACTAAGGAAGTAGCATCAGTCAAGGTTCTATGGATGAATCAATTTGTTGAGGAAGCTACTTGGGAAGCTAAGGAGTATATGAAGAAGAAGTACTCACATATCTTTGAATCCGGAGAGGTTCCAAATTAAGGTACTAATCCTTTTCTTAGCATTTACTTTAAGTTGACTTGTTGTGTTTACATTTTGCTTGTTGGGTGTTTGAGCTGGATGTTAGATGTTACAACCTTAGCCCACTAAGACTAATCTCATTCGAGAACGAATGTTCCCAAGGGGGAGATATTGTAACACCCTACTATTTGAAAGAGCTGGAATTAGAAAGAATCATTTTTGGAAAGAATAATAATCTGAATTTGGCAAGTATGTTAAGTATGAGTTTTGGGTCAACTTCAAACGACCATAACTCCCGGTACAGGATGAGTAAGGTGGGATACAAGTATCAAGTGAAAGGTCTTTGAATTATCTTTCCAACGCCACCGAGTTTGCTAATTTTTGAGATGGTATGAGGGAGATATGCCCGTTTGAAGTTGGGTTATTTGGGTAAGGAAAATCAACCGGATTTTAGAGGGGTATTTTGGTCTTTTCATTAGGAAATTAAATTATTTCGTTTTTAGTAAGCTATTTGGGGTCTAAACTGAGTTAGTTCAGTTTATGCAATTAAGAATTACGCTAAGGCTTTGAGACAGGAGAAAAAAGGAGAAAAGTCAAGGCGTTCTTGGATATTTCTTGCGGAATCGAAGTCGTTTCACCAAGGTTTGATCCCTAAAGAGGTATGTGAGACTTTCATAGCATAGAGTTCGTTCACCCAAGTGCCAATCATGTTTAGTTCAGCAGAATTTGTTCTTGAAAGTTGAAAGTTTGATGGTCTTGAATCGTGTTCTTGAAATTGGCTTTCGTTCTTGAGATTTGATGGGATTGTTGAGTTCTTAATGGAATTGTGTCAATTTTAGAGTCGTTTAGGAGTAAATTCTTGTGTACATGTACTGGGTAACTAAATCTAAAGAGGAATTGAGAAAAATAATCGAATTTAGGAGAATTGGGGTTAGAAAACGAAGAAGGAAAAAGTCGGGCAGAAACTGGGTACCAAGTCTGCGTCGCGGACCTGTTCCTTAGAAATGGAACTTTTCTCTCCACACCCCGGAGAGGTTGGGAACCCCTCTGCCTCAAAATTTATTTCACGACCAAATATTAAAATGCATCTCCGCGTCAAGGACTTGCTTCCAGACAGTGATTTCTTAATAATTTCACATGTTTAACTATCTAAAAATACTCCTAAACATCACGAAATTTTTCCTATCACAAATCACAACAATGAATTCATAAATCAAATTTAAGATAGAATTGAGAGTCATGTCTTGAGGGTTCTTCGAGTCATTTTAAGAAGTATTTTACAAATATTTTAAACCTGTTTTAAAACTTAAGCATTGAGATTGAGAAAGAGTAGAGCCGAGTTCATTTTCTTTAAAATTATATATGGGGACAATGTATTCCCAAAGAGTAAATGTTTTCACATTTAATATGAGAGGAAACACCAATTTCCAAATGAGTTTTCGTGAGTAGTTTTGAGTTAAATCTCTTTTAAGAGATAGATTTTTGAGTAATAACCTCAAACCACAGAGAAAGAGTTATGTTTTAAAACATATGAGCTGAGTCTATTTTGGGAGTAGTATTGAGTACCGATATGGGGACGAGTTCATAATAACTCAAGTCTACTGTTTAAATGCTTTATATAAACTGCATCTTTACTGTTGTTTATTTCTGCATTGAGTTGAGTATCCATGAGTAGAGTAAAGTTGAGGTAAGTGTTTCTTTCAGAATTTAGTTCAAGCTTATGTCATGTTTAGTGTTTCCCTCGCATACTCTTACATTCAATGTACTGATGCCATTTGGCCTGCATCATTTTATGATGCAGATACAGGTAACCAGGACCAGCATCCAGCGCTTCGTTGATCCAGTTGAGCATTCAGAGTCAGTTGGTGAGCCTCCTTGATTCCGGAGCATACCCTTTTATTGCTTTATTATTCTAGTTTATTTAGATGTTGGGGGTCTTGTCCCGACGTCCATCTCAACTGTTAGAGGCTTCATAAACAGTTAGTTATTAGTTATTTAGTCTTGTTATTTCAGTTGTGTTGATTATAAGACTTGATTTGCCTTATGTACTAGTTGATTTTTTTTCTTTTATAAACATTCTAGTTTATTCATGAGTTATCTTTGTTGAGTAAATTCTTCCGTTGAGTAGTAAGTGATGATTCCACAGATTGGACTCATTTAGGGCTTTATTTTGATAGAAATAGTGTCCTCAAATGCTTATTTTATCTCAATATCTGATGAAAATGCTTAAGTTTCAGGTATTTGAACTTTGAGTGGAAGCATGGACACTTAGGCGCAAAAGGGAACGAAAAGGCTGAAAAGAACAAGAAAATGAAGGCTTGAGGATCGCCGAGTTCACTTGGCGAATTGCCGAAGGGTCTCACTTCGCCTTTTGTTCCAGTGTGCTGAGCCCTGAAGGAAAGGATCAAGTCGGCGGAAAAAGGGAGCAGTCAGCGTGTCGTCGAATCATTCCGCGAAGCAGTACTATGTCACCCAATGACATAGAGCCGATGCCGAAGGATGGTGCAAGATGGCGATGAACTACACCAAAAGGCGAATCACCGAGTTTGATCGGCGATTCCAACTAATGTCTCCGAGTGATCCGCCACAACACATATTTTTGAAAACTATAAATACTCGTTTAGAGTTATAGCTTAGTATCAGATTTTAGTATTATATTTTTATTATCAGATTTTGGATTTAGTACTAATTTTATTTTATTCTCAAGTTTGGAGAGGGTTTTGGAAACTTGAAGAAAGGAGTTCCTCTTCCCCAAGTTGGAAGTGGGTCTGCTCTATTCATCTTCCTTTGCTTAAATCAAGGTTTAATTTCCTATACCCATTTGATTTCATTATCATTTTAGGTGTATTTTGTTATTTCTTGATGTGTGGCTAAAACCCCCCATTCTTGGGGTGTGATTTAGCAAATATGTGTTGATATTATTGTTGGGTCTTGCTTGCTGGTAGGTTAGATGTATTTTAATGGTGATTTCACCTAGTGGTTGTGGTTTAAGTTAATGGGTTTGTAGTTGCAAATACAAAGCCACTCATATGTTTTTGGCTTGCTCGAGAGAGAGGTCATGAAACCAAGACCACTAGATTGATGGCCTAAGAAGTGGGTCGACATGAGGTTCATCCCGAGAGGGTGAACCCTAGTCCCATATCCTAACACTCAGCTCGAGATAGTCAGTGGGGTAAGGCGTAGGCTGGTCTTCATGCGGAAAATGGATGTCCGAGAGGAACGCATTTGAAACGGGGTAAATTACCCGAGAGGGAACTTATTTCCATCTAAAGCTTAGCCTAGTCACTATTATCTTGCAAATTTTCTATCGAAAGCATGTACCCAACTATTTATCTCAACTTGTATTGCGGTCACACCCCAAGAACTCATCCCCATACTTGATTTTCTTGTTATTTTTGTTGTTTTAGCTATACTTGTGACAAAACCCCAATTTGATATTTGACACTTTTGTGTCTCCCCTTTGATTTACAATGTTTTTAATCGTTAATTTCTTTAGCTACTACTAGTTAGAACTAGATTTTATTTTTCTATCAATTCTCAAAACCTCTCCTTTGGGACACGATCCTAACCCTCGGTTGGGTTACTATATTATCGACGATCGTAGACAATCGAACCATAGTTAGTGTCGTTGGTCATGATAATCATCAAAATGGCACCGCTGCCAGGGAGTGGTGTTATTTGAGAATTTTTAGATTAGTAGAATATTTGTTCTTCTTATTTGTTGTTTTACTAACTTAACTTTTAGTCTTGTTTTGTTGATTGTGTAAGCATTTCATAAAGCATGAGTGTTAACGGTAGTAATGGTAGCCAAGTGGGCCACCAAGATGACATTGGTAACCTCAACGATGTCTAAGAGCCAAATGTCAATTACCCTCATCTCATGGGAGGTGTTGGAGCCATCCGCTTACCCCCAGCCGAGGGGAATGCAGTGTTCCATATAACGAGCACTATGTTGCAGCTCTTGCAACTAAAAGGACTCTTCAGCGGATTGGCTACATTTGTGGACCATTCTCTTTCAAGAACATCTATCAAGAGTCAATCAAGCTGCGATTATTCTCATTTTCTCTGATAGGGGAAGCCTGCAAGTGGTTAGCTGAACTTCCACGAAATTCGATCACTTCATGGGAGGAGTTGGTCACCGCATTAAATGTGCGATTTTTCCCTCCCTCGAAGATGATGACTATTCGGGATAGCATCCAAAGCTTCAAGCGTCTGAATGGAGAACCTCTGCACAAAATTTGGCTTCGA
Organism: Solanum chiquidenum; assembly: GCA_029582725.1. Taxonomy (NCBI): domain Eukaryota; kingdom Viridiplantae; phylum Streptophyta; class Magnoliopsida; order Solanales; family Solanaceae; genus Solanum; species Solanum chiquidenum. Next base: position 40,399 of record JAJOOS010007493.1, read on the forward strand.
TTTAAAAATTGGTGCTACAATGCCCAACCCATGGTCTTCCTGATAACGTGCTCCTTTAATACTTCTATCGGAGTTTAGACTCGGTAAACAAGGGTGTTGCTGACAACCTCTCACCCGGAGGTTTAATGCAACAACAGTATGCGATAGCGGCCCAACTTTTAGATGGCATGATAACTATCAATAGGGCGTGGTACACTCGTGAAGACCATGTCTCACCTGTCACCTTCCAGTTATCTAAGTAGCAGATTGAAAAGGACAATGAGAGAGACCAAAACATGTCTAAGATTATGACACTACTTGATATTCTATCTAAGAATGTCATGGGGGTTGGTACTCGTGGTGTCAACGCTGTGGGGGTTGGGAGCATTAATCCTAAAGAAATGAAGTTTGAAGCGCTATATAGCGAGGAGGTAAATTTTCTAGCAAACCAAGAAGGTGGTTACCGTTCAAATTACCCAAGGAAGGGTGGTAACCAAGGTTGGGCTAGAGACGAAGGATGGAAAGACCGAGACCATGAATGGAGGGATCAAAATCCAAATTGGAAAGATGGGGAGAATGATACATATGTGCCCCCCCACGAGCGACAAAAGCCCAAGGATTCAGAGGGTGGTAGGTCCGAGGATATGCTCTCATGTATCCTAAATAAAGTTGAAGGGTCAGACAAAATGTTAAAAGGCATGAAACAAGATATGTCTGCCCTTAACCAGACCGTCACCTCTCATTCAATTTCAATCAAGCAGTTAGAGACCCAAAGGGGTCATATCTCTTCTCATCTAAATCCAAAACAACAAGGGGTTTTTCCTAGTGATACTATGGCTAACTCCAAGAGTGAGGTCTGAAGGTTGGCTTGCATCGTGCCACGACGTTAACTAAGGCTCTATTTGGGAGGCAACCCAAAACTCCTTACTTTCTTTTGTTAACTTGATGAAATAATAGTGTATTTTTTGTACAGATTGAGTGAGGAAAGTGCTTGAAGAGATGTATGAAGGTAGCAATATACCCACTTGGCGGATCACCGACAAGTTAGGCATAACCGATCAGTCTCGCCGTTTGATTCAATACATCTTAAAAGTTGGGTCTGTAAAACTCGGCGGAGTGTGAATTTCATCGGTGCACCGCCAACTCGGTTGGCGATCTCGACGTAGATCGCCAATGCAACTCCCACCTGAACTGAAAACTCTGTTATGTTCGGCAAGAAAATCAGTCATTCAGCGCATCGCCGAGTGATTGGGCGAGACCGGCTGACATCGCCGAATGAGCAGAAACTGGATGGTCACAAGCCACAGGTTTAAAATTTCTATTTCATTCACTTTCTTTCACTTTGTTCCCTTTACAAACTCACACTTGCACCTAGTAGTTACATTTCTCGCACGCTCAGAGTATTCTAAGTATCAAATAGTGCATGGATTTGGATCCCACTGCTGCCTAGCACATATGTACAATCTAATTCAGCACCAAAGGTTGGTAATCGAACCCCTCAGTTGTTTTATCAAAATTTGTTCTCATCTGCATAATGTTTGATAGTATAAAATCTATGTTGAGTCTCTGAGTCGATGGAATCGCGTTGCATTATCGATTATTATCCGGTAATATGTGCAAAATTGGTGGGATCCCACTCGACTGTGCTTTTGAGTTAAATTATTTTGCTATGGGAATGCTTAAATTATGTTGGGTCTTCATTGAATTTGTGTTGTACAAAATTACATTGCGTTATCAGGGGTTGCGTGGTTGGATTCGAAAGAAATGGGTTAAAAATAGACACGTGGGGTAATTTGGCGAGCTAAATTGAGTTTGCTGAACTGTTCGGTGATTTGTCTAACATCCCCATTTCGCTTTTAACTGCATGTATTGATTGATCTGTTACCTTCGGTGGTAAGTCTGACGTCACCAAGAGCACTCGGTGACCCACCGAAAGCCTACTTATCTGCCCCTTTTGTCTGCACCCTTGTACCATCTATGCATCATTTTCAGCGAAACTACCTTATGCACCTAAGACTCCCCTTCCCCTGTTGAAATATTGTCTAATTTGTCTCAAAGTATTTTTAAAGAAATGGCTAGACCTAAGGTCGCAGGGAAAGATATGCCACCCCGTCATGTAAGAGCACGAGATTTCAAAAGAGACGAGAAGATACCAGAACTGGCAAAAAAGAGTAGAGAAAGTAAGAAAGCGAGCTCAAGTAGAAGGGTCCCCATTGATCCCACTATTCCTTCATGGAAACGTGGAGTCTACACGGCTATAAACTCTTTCTTGGCAAGCCATGACGTGGACATAATGGGTGCTGCTAACATCGCTGCAGAAGCTAGGACAAATGACCACAATGAGACCCAAAATGAATATTCGGAGACCATTGTCGAATTTCAGGCTAATGCATCAGGCAATAATGCCCCGACAGATGAAGCAAGCATGTAGACAGGATCCCCTCGTTACCTCTTTCTCTGTTCTTTCTTTACTTTAACTTTAGGATACTTATTACTTGCACTTGAGGACAAGCACATTTTATTGTGGTGGGGTTAGGCTCACCTTGTTTTCTTGATATGGTTATTTGTGTTTTAGTTGGGTTGTCTATTTTTAATTATATGAAATACTTATTTCTGTGGATATTTGAGCTTGTGGCTCCTTTTGGTTTTAAACTATAAAATGATTTTGACCCTTCAGAAAAAAAATTATTTTTCAAAATTTTTTGCCACCGCTTGCGTTGAAAGTGGCTGTTCTTTTACAAAATTTAAGTTTCAATTCCGATCAATACTGATGACTTGAATAGTGCTCTCGATCGAACGAACATGAATGTGCGGCTACGACGAGACCAAATGAAGTTGCATAGATAATATGTGAACTCTTTGCATCTTGTTGTGATTAGCCATTTATCGAATTAATTCTCTTGTAATGACCGTTTCACACTAGAAAAAATGTGTAGTCTTGTTTGATTTAAGTGTCGATGTCTTGTGTGATGAGCTTACTTTGAACCTTGCATGAATAAACCTAGAATTTGCCCCGTTAGTGTGATTGATTTAGTAAGGTGTGCTCTTGAGATGATCTTAGGAAACTTTTGAAGAGTGTGAGTCAATTTGACATATACCTCTTTTGTAGCCTACCCGTGAACGTGTGAAACTCTTTTGAACACCCCTTGAGCCTTACCTTTCTTTGGAAGAATTTTGATGAACCCTAGACCTTACTTAACCCACTACCTATAATCCTCTAGAGTTATGATTTAGTGAATAGCAAACTTAGGCCAAAAGCCTAAGTTGGAGGTGTGGTGAAAAGGAAAAGGAGAAGTCATGAAGTGCAAGAAAAAGTCTCCCTTAATCTATGGTGTTGCAGAAAAATGGAAACCCTCCATATATATAAAAAAAGAAAAAAGAAAAGAAAAGAATGAAAAAGAAAAGTTGTGGAATAAAGTACAAAAGAAATTGAGTTTCCAGGCAATCCATGGAGATGAATAAAAAGATGACTTAAAAGCACTAGAAAAAGAATTGATTAAGGAATAGAAGGGGATGCCTTAAGAATACGACATCTCACGAGGATAAAGAAGTCACTGAGCCTAAATGACCATACCTTTACACTCAGCCCCATTACAAGCCTTGAAAAGACCTTTTTGATCTTGAGTAAGCCGAATTGAAAGTCGATTGGAAAATAAGGGCAAACCTATGGGTGAAAACATGCATTGAGTTCCTCTTTTTGAGTGTGAGCGTTGCATCTGATTCCTGGTCTTAAATTGAGTAGCCTCTATGTGTGAATAGGGAATCATTTTTTTGTGAGGGCATTTAGATACTTTCGTTGAGCATGAACATACATTAGTAGAAAGAATTGTGAACATGAGAATCTTTGATATTGGTGTGTCACAACTTGAATCTTTGATTACATAGTTGAATCATTGCATAAGTAGTTTGAAGTCTTGTTGTGTACATTCATGATTCAGTCTTATGTAGCACTATTTTAGACATCCTTTTTGAACAACTCAACTTGAGTTGGCTTGAGGACAAGCAAATGTTTAAGTTGGGGGTGTTGATGAGTCCACATATTAGACTTATTTAGGGCTTTATTTTGATAGAAATAATGTCCTCAAATGCTTATTTTATCTCAATATCTTATGAAAATGCTTAAGTTTCAGGTATTTGATGTTTAAGTGGAAGCATGGACACTTAGGTGCAAAAAGGAACGAAAAGGCTGAAAAGAACAAGAAAATGAAGGCCTGAGGATAGCCGAGTTCACTTGGCGAATCGCCGAAGGGTCTCACTTTGCCTTTTGTTCCAGTGTGCTGAGCCCTGAAGGAAAGGATCAAGTCGGTGGAAAAAGGGAGCAGTCCGCATGTCGTCGAATCGTTCCGCGAAGCAGTACTATGTCGCCCAATGACATAGAGCTGATGCCAAAGGACGGTGCAAGATGGCGATGAACTACACCAAAAGGCGAATCGCCGAGTTGATCGGCGATTCCAACTAATGTCTCCGAGTGATCCGCCACAACACATATTTTTGAAAACTATAAATACTCGTTGAAAGTTATAGCTTAGTATCAGATTTTAGCAAATATGTGTTGATACTATTGTTGGTTCTTGCTTGCTGGTAGGTTAGATGTATTTTAATGGTGATTTCGCGTAGTGGTTGTGGTTTAAGTTAATGGGTTTGTAGTTGCAAATACAAAGCCACCTATGTGTTTTCGGCTTGCTCGAGAGGGAGGTCGCAAAACCAAGACCACTAGACTGATGTCCTAAGGAGTGGGTCGACATGTGGTTCAACCCGAGAGGGTGAGCCCTAGTCCTATATCCTAACACTCAGCTCGAGAGAGTGAGTGGAGTAAGGCGTAGGCTGGTCTTCGTGTGGTAAATAGGTGTCCGAGAGGAACACATTTGAAACGGGGTAAGTTGCTTGAGAGGGAACTTATTTCCATCTAAAGTTTAGCCTAGTCACTATTATCTTGCAAATTTTCTATCGAAAGCATGTACCCAACTATTTATCTCAACTTGTATTGCGGTCACACCTCAAGAACTCGTCCCCATACTTGATTTTCTTGTTATATTTGCTGTTTTAGCTATACTTGTGACAATACCCCAATTTGATATTTGACACTGTTGTGTCCCCCCTTTGATTTACAATGTTTTTAATTGTTAATTTCTTTAGCTACGACTAGTTAGAACTAGATTTTATTTGTCTATCAATTCTCAAAATCGTTCCTTTGGGACACGACCCCAACCCTCGATTGGGTTACTATATTATCGACGATCGTAGACACTCGAATCGTAGTTAGTGTCGTTGGTCACAATAAGTATCAGTATACCAGGCCAAGGGTTCTCTTGGGGCCCCAGGGTGTAGGCTCGGGGCATGATACTTAGTCTCCTTAAGATTTTCATGATCTCTTAAATTTATTGTCTCAGTTTCACTCATGTTTTGGTTTGATTTATGCTCAAAAGATTTCAAATCCTTTCTTACTTCCTCAAATATTTCATCTTCATCATATTTGACTTCTCGACTCATTATTTCAAAATTAGGTCGAAGATTAGATTTGATTTTAAGATCTAGAAAAAAATTCTGCATGCATGTCATATCACTAGAATTAGTACAGAAAGAACTATTTAAAATAAAACAAATAAATCTATTAGACTCAAATAAAAATACCATTACATCTCGCTAAAATAGAAGATAAAAATGTTTGAACAATAAAATAAATCGGACAAAATCCGAAATACAACTCTTTAATAAATCGGCTAACAGAAAGGAAAACAAGATAGGCTACCAAGACTCCTTCTTAATGGGGATAGAAGTAGCCTCCCAATTGTTAACCTGGAAATCAGGACCAATGACTTGCATATCCCGTTTACAAGATCCTTCTTCGATTTTAACCATATCGGCCTTGGCAAACACGTTTTAAAAATAATCAATTATTTCTCCGTTAACCTCCAACACTGGTTTTGGGAGTGGTGACTCAAAAGATTCTACTGTGTAGGTTTCGATGAAGGATTTGTGTCTGGGTGGTATTGGCTTGGTAAGTGACCATGCATCTCTTTTCTGCTTCTTGGACTTCATTTTGTCCTCGACTGTGGGTTTGTATCCCAAGCCAAAAAGTACCAAGGCTATTCGGTAGACTTACTGGATAAGCTCTCCCTTGCAAGAAGATACCCAAGATTTTATCTGGTTCAAACCCATGCTTCAACATTTTATTCACAATCATCATGGATGCCATGGGCCATTATGGTTTTGAAATGAGATTCCCTTCAAGGATATGCTCAACAACCACTACCTCAAAATCTTGATAAACCAGTGCCTTAGTAACATTATTTGCCATGACAAAAGGGATGGAAGAGTTTTTGTAGATTGACAGATCCCTCTCACTATGAACATTTACTTCTTGTCGGTCGTATTCAAACTTGATCATTTGATGCAATATATAGGGGACTACTTCAACCCTATGCACCCATGGTCTCCCCAATAAAAGATTGTAGGATGCCTTGATATTCAACACTTAAAAGTCTACAGTGAAATCGGCATGCCCTATTTTTAGTAAGAGTTCTACCTCACCAATGGCATATATTTTTGACCCATCAAAAGCTCTAACACATATTATTTGGTCGTACCCTTTTGGCACTAATATTCAATTTTTGCAGAGTTGACTGAAAGACAAATATTTGTCCTAGATCCTCCATAAATCAGAACTCGAGTGACATAGGAAAGCTCACACTTTATAGTAATATGAAGCCTTTAGTTATGTCCAGTGCCTTCCACCAGAAGTTCATCATCTGAAAAATGATTCTATTTACCTCAAAGATTTTCCCAGCGATTTTCTCTAACTGACTTATTGTAACTTCATTAGGGACATGTGATTCATTCAAAATCTTCATTATAGCTTTACGATGTTCATTAGAGTGTATCAATGAAGACAATAAAGAGATTTGGGTTGGAGTTTTCTTTAGTTGTTCCACAATAGAATAGTCTGACAATTTCATCTTTCTTAAGAACTTCTCTGCTTCTTTTTTAGTGGCGGTCTCTTAATTGTCACTTTGTCATTTCTTTTTGTTTTCCTTAACTCTATTGGGAAATAGTATCTCCACGAACGGATCATCCCCCCTACTTCATCTACTTCTTTATTGACTTCATTCCCCTTGTATGTCACTACGGTAGGCTTATAATGGCAAGGGACAATCTTGGGTTGGTTATTGGAAGTTGGAACACTGGCTTTATAATCACAGGGTAATATAGGCCCTCTGAATGATCAATATAGGCTTGCTCAGCCCCATTTTAAACAATCATTTTTGCTTCTCTCTGACTTGCCCATACATCTTCAAATGCTTATTTCATAGTTATGATAGGTGTGTTCGATGGGCTCAACTTTTTCAACATCTTTTGCGCCTCTGGATGCACCATTTTTGTCAAGCCAACAACATTCGTCAAATTTTCCATGTCAGTTTCAACCTTAGGGGTAGGCTTGTATGGGACTGCAAATTCTTCGTTGTCATTCATCATCTCTAAAATGTTTGTTTCAATATGAATCGACAATGATTTTTGATTGATGCTTGGTCCATTCAGACTTTCAACTATAATTTGATGAGTATTGATCAAATCTTGAATTGCCCTTTTCAAGTACCAGCATCTCTCTATGCCGTGCCATGGGGAATTATAACAATATGCATATCTTTGGAATAATCTAGATTTCTCATGAGGAGATTCGAGATCTTTCTATCAATAGGACTCAAAACATTCAATGCCCTTAATTTTTTGAACAAACAAACATATGATTCTCCAATAGGGGTGAACTAATCCTTAGCTCCTTTTCGTTCTTGTACTCTGTTGTAGGATGAAAAGGGATTCTAGCGGTATTTTGGGGAATTTTGGGGGAGGGGTGGTGGTGGATGATTTTGAGGAGTTAGTGCACGCCATTACGGGTAAGAAGAGGGTTGAGCAATTCGTTGTGCGCTGAAAATGGGATATTGAGGATATGAAACTGGGTATTCTGGGGTTTGGGAAGGAAAATAGTGTTGTGGATAATTGTCTTGGACATAGGTCCAAGGACAATGGTAGCTACATCTCCCCTTCTTTTCTTCCCTCCAAGATTTCCAGGGCCATTTTGAAGCACTTGTGTTGTGGCTTTTAGGACAGCTTGGCTTACAATCTTTCCAGACTTGATGCCACTTTCCACCATTTCCCCAACTTTAATAACCTTGGCAATTTTTTTTCCGATGGCATAAATCAAGTAATGAAAGTAGTTAGGTTGTTGCGCTTGGAGAAATACGCCAATCATCTCTGGCTCCTTCATTGGGGGCTAAATCGTAGCAGTTTGCTCCCACCACCTAATAGGATATCCATGAAACTTTTCAGTAGTCTTTTTCCTCATGTCGGCAAGTGAGGAGAGGTATGGTACAATATCAATATTGTATTGGAAATATTGCACAAAACATCGAGTCAAATCATCCCATATGTGCCAGTTGGAAATATCTTGATCTATGAACCATTCTAAAGCCATGAGTAATTCCTCTTTGCCCTCAGAACCTCTCGGTTGATTACGATATCTTTTCAAATGAGCTATAGAGTTTCCATCAACAGTGTCATTCTTAAATTTGGGATTTTAAAACCGGCAGGCAAATGGATGTGGGGAAACATGTACAAATCACTTAATGATATGCCTTTGTGGCCTCCTAATACTTGCATATCTCTTATACTCTAATTTAAACTCTTCCGTTTTCTAGACATTTCTTCATGTTTCTCCTTCTTATCAGTTTTCTCAACATTGACAGGGGAACTATACTAATGAGTATGGGGTAAGAGCTTGGAATTTTAAGAGTTCCTTCAGGGGTGTAAACATGATCATGTTGAACTCTTGGTGGAGGATCATTGTTAGATTTTGGCACCATTGTTGGCTATGGGACAATATTAGTTAGCGCAGTGGGCATGAAAAGTGGATTACTCATCATAGGTGTACTCAAAGGGCGTATCCTGGAAGTTCCAGTGGTGTTGGATGTGTTAGCATATTGGCCAAATAAAGGTGGATAAATTAGATCACTTGTCGATACTTGGATAAGGGATGGCATATTGGTATTCATATACTCGTGGATAGAAAAGGGTGGAGTTTGCCCATTCATCCAAGCTCTATACGTTTTTGCCATTTGTTGTCTCAACATCCTTACTTCCTCTAATGACACTGATTCTTGTGAACCCGTCCGATTTTGGACCTCATCATTGCCCGACTCTTCTCCCTCTTTGTGGGCCATTTTTTTTCCTTTTTTTTGTATAGTATGGATGAAATGTCAGCTTAACCACAAAAAAATACCACCTTTAAGCTAATATGTCTTTCTTTCTTACATACTGAACGGAGTACCAAACAGATTAGTGTTAAGAAATCTTTCACATTGTATCCACATATATATTTCTCATTTATGATACGAAAGGTCTTATATTTCATCATGGTTTATTTAGGCGTTTATCTCCTCTTAAGTTATTTTGTTCAAAAAGTGTCGATCGAACCCATTGGGTTGCCTACGCATCATGTTAGTGCATAAATCACATCTTTACATAGTTCGGGGAATAATTAAAGATTTTTTTTCACATATAGATATATACATTACTATTATTATATATATATATTTTTATTTATATAAATGTGAAAGAGAAAAAAGAATTAGACAAAAAATAAGCATAACTTAAAATATCATTTAGTATTTGAAATAGAAGTACGAAAGTGAAGAAAATATCACAAAAGAAATGGAAGAAACTAAGACTTAACAAATACAACTCAAACAAAGTGCAGAACCGTAGACGAATGAAAACATGACTTAAACTAAAGATAACGAGACAAATAAAACAAAGGTTTGTATAATTCCTCATATCCCAAAGATCTAGTGGCCATGCTCGCACCCCAACCTGCTTACTTATGGAGATTTTGGTCTTAAATGACCTCATACATTCTTATATATCTCTTGCAATGAAGTCGTAAGGTACTTAGCGAATTCGGGTACTTCTGCCAAAAAATGTTCATGGTTCATCTCTTGGTAATCTAGATTCATTCAGGCAGTGCGATCAGCCAAACGATGGACCTTTGATTGAAGTGAATTGCAAGTCTAATTCCATCCTCGTATCTGTTGATCACGGGAAGCCACTATTTCTCTAGCGCATCTTTCTTGAATCGAGACTGACTCGAGTTCCTCTCGTAGCCTTCCCCTTTCACTGATCCGTCGGGCTTTCTCTTGGTAAAAAATTGTTTGACTTTTCTGATCACATCCCCTCAGTTGTCGTTGTCGACTCACCGCACGTTCCGCAATTTGTGCTCCCCTAATTGTTGCTAGATGAACTTGTCCTTGGAGCATGATTTATCTCTGAGCCTCCTTTCCTCTTTCCTCTTCGAAATTTGCTTGTTTTTGGGTTAGAGCGGCTCTAACGAACTCTAAATTTTCTCTTTACGCTTGGTTTTCAAAAGGTAATCGTGCATAGCCAACTCAACCCTTATTTTTATCTACCCTCATGGTCTATTGGTCCTTTTAGAGATTTCTCCGGCCTATAATGTAACCGAGGTTGTTTTTCAAGACAATCAGAGTATCCCGAGTGATTTTCTCCCATGTGCCACTCTTTAACCATTATATCAATTTGTCCCATGACTATACAACCATCCTAAATTCTTTGGGTCAATCCCTCAAAGAGGGGTATCTTTGGTCCCATTTCGACATAAAATCTTTCATATCCTTAGTGAAAGGTAGGACGTGACACCTGGCTAATAGATGTAGAACCCACAACGGTACGTATGGCTGCACAACCCTTATACCCATCAACTATATAAAAAAAAGGCGAACAAAAGACATGAGAAAAAATGCTATCTCTTCTGGAAGATAATTAAGGCATGGTAGATATTAGAAAATCCTTGGGACGATAGTGTAGTTCTTTTTATCAATATAGACGTTCACTACCCCGGTTAACGGATGTTAATAATTCCACCTCTCTTCGGAAAAACCATTGTTCCCAAAAAAGCAACCATAAAAGAAAATTGTATATGTTCTTTCCATATTTCAAAGTTTTCCTTGTTGTTGAGTTGCCTTCTGAACTTCTCGAATCCTTCGTCTTTTCCGTATCTATCATACGAAAATTGTCACAAGATCCAACCTTTCTCTAATTATTCCTCATTGACTTTGCAAATGTTTAAATTTTGAAAGCATTAGTTGAAGGAGATGCTCCTTGGGGTTAAAAGCTTCTCACGATGCAACCTCACTCCAAACCCGGTAAAACTGATTATTTCCTTTAAGGTTGGGGTCAATTCAAAATTCTAGAAACGAAAGACATTGTTTGTTGGATTCCAAAATGATAACAGTGATTCGATCACATCCCTCATACAGTCCAGTTTCATGATTCTAGTCAAGAAACCTAAATATTTGAATATTATACCTTGATCTAACAACCCTATGTCTTTCCACCATGCTCAAAGCTGCAAAGGAGTGCAATCTACAACCTGAAGTGGTATGTTCACGTCTCTTTTCCTCTTCTAACACTTTCCTCAGGCAGATTGAACCATGTTGTACCTATGAAAAAAGATGCAGGGTCAAAAAACGCCCAGACCTACGACACCTAAATTTTGGACCTATTAGAATCTGACTAAAAAAGGTGTTAAAATTATATGGAAAAATGACACAAAATATCTTTTCCAAAAATGGGAATTTAAGCAAAAAAAAAAAGGAATATAAATACTCATATTTATAAAGTAAATATATTTTTGTGTGTTTGTGATTCAAACCACCAAACTTAGAGAATATTTGGCCAAGAGATCAAAATGACTTGTTCTACAAGTGTTAAATAGCTTTTCAGAAAAATATTTACATAAATAACTAATTTAATTAAAATTACCCCTCGATTAGCTAATTGTATTCCCTTTAAAAAGTGTTGTTGTAAGAGTCCAATTGCAAAACAAACTATTATAAATATATTTTTAATATTAAGATTTATATATAAAATAATAGTTTCGACTAAATCTATTATTAGAAGTACCTATTTTAAATTTTAATCAATATTATTGGCAGATAAATCAAAGAAATTTTAAAGATGACATACTCTTAATATGACTATTCACATAAATTAAATCATGCAGTCAATATAGAGGATGGTATATATGCCATAATAAATGATTTTCTGTGTATGAAATAAAACACTTGTATGAGACTTGGCCCAATTTTTTTTTGAAATTTTAACAGATAATTAGTGGGTGCTTTTGTTTTGAAAAATAAATAACTACATAAATAATTTAAAAAGAATTAATTCTAGCCTGAACGTGCTCTAAATTTGTTTACCCAACATGGACATGGGAATTTCAAATAAAAAATAATTAATTTGTAATAGTTAAACGTCTATGTTGTTGATCTGAAATCTTCGGCTCGAATTGACCACTCTAGATAGAAAAACAATTATGTTGTTGATGAAGATTTTTAGGCCCAAATAGACTACTTTAGCTAGAAAAAAAAACTAGGTTGTTTATAAGTATTTTTAGGCCTAAATCATATACTTTAGCTATAAAAGAAGCTTGTAGGGAAGTTTATATTATTTTGTAAAATTAACTTTAGTGATAGAAAATAAAAATATAATTATCATACTTGCAAAAAGTTTTCTATTGATTTTTATAAATGATACAAATCGGTCGAAGAATTTATATTTATGACAAATTCAATTTTTTATTTTTTTTTATATATGTGTTTTATTTTATTTAAGGAAGAAAAAAAATAATAAGAAAGGAGAAAATCAGGTATAAATATTAAAGAATTTATTTTAGAGGGAACCTAAATCCGATAAAAAATCAAGGTCTTCCAAATGATAGTTACAAATAACACATAAAATACACATGTTGGTAAAAAAGAGGGTCTTCTATCCTAGACGGACTCGACCCGTTTGTCGAGCCCCACTAAATTAAATGCAAATGATGCAAATAAGTGTAACCTACTAGAGATAAGCATGTCTGCGTTTTATTTCTATTAGGTTTAAGCTGGAAGAAGATAGTTTCTAGACTGACTTACCCGAGTGGATAACTCGGGCCATGGAGGGAAAATTTATCAGTAGCCATAATATTCTAATCTCATTGCTGGTCCAACCCAAACTAACATATGTGACTAAAATCCTTCCATATGTGTCAAGACGCTCCAGCTTTATCTCAACAAAAAGGGGGATGCATAACTTCATTCCCTTCTACCCTATTTTTGAGACTCGGATGGGATGCACGAGAGAAGAAAATTTATAATACAACTCAATAATATCAAAGCGATAAATGAGCAACAAGTAGCATATAAGGCCATCATACACAATATATCCAAGAAAATAATAAAATCAAGTAAAAGTGAATATAATAAAGCTCGAATTCTAATTGGTCACTAGTTGAGTCGTCAGAGATATCACACCCCTTATTCGACTGTAGAAAGGGTTTTCACTTTAAGTGACAATATTGTTTTGGGATTATTTCATTTCTTTCAGATTCGCCACTTGGAATTGAGTTATGTTGTTCCAAGTTACCTTTTTGAATCCCTAATTAAAAGAAATGGCTCTTTATTTAGTTTATGAGAACAAAAGATCGGGTAAAAAATTCTATTGACTGAGGGGAAGGTATTAGGTACCCCTCGAGTCCCTTGGTTCCACTTTTATTAACTTATACTTACTTTAAAATACTTTGGATATATGGTTATATGCTACAGTTTGTTCACATATTTTATTGTTGAAATTTTTTAATCTGAAATCGGATGAATAACTACATTTTCGATTTTTGAGGTATAGTTACTTAGAAGCATATCTATTTTCTTCTCTCAATTGCAGCACCTTAATATTCTTAGTCTACAAATTTAAGTGTACATTAAAGAAAATTTAATATGATCATTTGGCTAAGGTGCGTCACTGTATTCTTGAATCTTTTTAAGTGTCTCAAAAAGATGTGGAACCACATTGTTTACTGAAACTCATTTGTTATTTATTACTCTTTCGTTAAAGAAAAGAAATAAAATAAATTTATACTTGTCTAATTTTACAGGCATTTTTATTTATTACTTTTTGGGCTAATTCACATTTTATCTTAATCTTTTATTATTGGTCAAGAGTGTATTAATCAATTTTAAGGCTATAAATTCCAGACTTAGGCTAGAGATAATCCTATGACTATCAAAACAAAACTGCATTAGTGTCTAAGTAACAATTTTATAATCAAAGTATAATGTTCAAACCAACACTTTATTAAAGTACAGATCTGTAAAGTAATGCAGACATTATAACTTATTCTCACCAATTAAAAAAAATCATTTATGAGTAACACAAATAGTTTGATTGTAATACTATTAAATAAATACAAATTAATACAAAAATAAGATATGATTAAACACTTATATTGATTAAATATTCACCACCCTATTATTTTCCTTTAATAAACTATTGTGTGTAACACCCCTAAATATTAAAACTGATATTCGCATTTCGATACACTATTCCTTAATTACTTCAGTATGTTTTATTCTCATTTTAGGAACTCAAAATTTTGCAATATTTGCAAATTTGCGTAACATAAATTGTGACAGTAATTTAAGGGATTGCATTGAGGTATTTACGCAATATACTAATTAGAATTACCCATAACTTGAAAGGGAGGTGAGGTATATACATATAAGTATATATGTATACATTTTGGGCAACCAACCTTTTTACTTTTGAGCAGCCAACCTTTTTATTTTTGGGCAGCCAACTTTTCTTTCGGCTATATCTATTAAGTGATAAACATCACTTTTATAACATATATTTTCACACCTCCTCTATAAGAAATCATGTTCCTTAATTCTAAGAAACCTAGAGAACTTTCTCTAGCCATATTACTCACAAAATCACAAGAAAACCTACCTTTTGGTTGGAAGTCAAGACACATCCTACCTTTTGGTTGGAAGTCGAAATCTATTTTTGAGCTGAGTAGTGTTTAGTTAGAATATCTCGTTCTCTAGAACTCCTTTTTCGGTGAATAAATATGATTTGGAAAGCTAATTCATATACCTACAACTCTTTTATTTATGTAAAAATCTAATTTTGCTGTTATCGATTCGAAATATGGGACGCAACATAGGACTGGTTCTATCCAGATTTCTGATTTAGAAATTCTGTATGCTCAACTGTTAGTGTTTTGATTATATTTTTTTGTAAAAATCGTATTTTTCGATGATTCTTGATTATTCGAAACTTTAAGAGATATAACTACATCTTTCATGAAGGATATAAAGTCCATTTTTTCCGTTTTCCTCTTCAAAACTAAGTTGCGACTTGAGGTACCAGACTGGACAGATTCACTGTTTTGGGAGCATAGTTGTATTTGTACTTTCTAGGCTTACTTGTGATGATGATCCTGTTTTACGTCAACATTATTGAGCTAATAGAAGTTATTTAATTCTATTTTTAAGTATATATATATATACTTGTGTACAAGTTGAGGACCTTGATACGTTGGTCGGTCTACGGTTTGAACTCTTGAAGTTTTGTTGGACTGTTTCTATGCTAAAGCCTAAAGTTTGTGTATAAACTTATACTTGTACTCCTTTTATCTGCTTGTCATATTGGTATTCTCTAAGACTTTCAAGACACTTGTGTAACTCGCCCACTTGTACGGATTGCTTGATCGCCTGGAATTTTTTTGGGACTTTATCCTTCTTATGGATTTGATTTTGTCACTATTGGCATGCCTATTGATTCGGATCATTGGCCATCTTAACTCTGGATTTGTGGTTCGTCTTAATTATGGAAGTTGTCCATTTTATGTATGAACTAGGAAGCCATTTTTAACATGGTTCTCGATTTTCTTGATTATTGGGATTTGATCCTTCTTGATACAGGGTTTCAGTCCTTCTTGATACTTGATTATACTGGGTGTGACGGTATGATGTATATATTGGCGAGCCTTGGTGTTGGATCTCTTGGGAAATGGTGCTATGAGCGTTCTTGACACTTGGATCTTTAAATATAGAACTTGATACCCTAGATATATCGTTTACTTGATTTATTTATTATGTTTCAATTGTGTTGCCCATGACTTTTGAAAGGTAACTTGGGGAATCTAGCGACTCCACACATATAGTTTCTACACCACTAAGCTTTATGCTTAGCGATAGTTGTTTCTATCGTAGGGAACGTTCGAGGGGATACTTGAAGCTGGCCATTGTAGACAGAGTTTTGAGAGCTTTATGGAAGATCACATTTGCATATAGGCATCTATAGTTTGCATAAATCTTGGGACTTGTACATGATTTATATGTTGTACATTTACATGAAATTTTGAAGGCTAATTTGATCATGTCACCATGGGTTGTAAAATAAGTATGACTACATATTTTACTGTTTTGGGGTGTGTAAACCCAAGTCTTGCAATGTATTAAATTTACAGTTTATTTTCAAGATTTGTATGAAGCATGAACCAATCAAACTTCGGTACCCCGAAGTTGGTAATAATTTATAATGTGTCTAGTAGTAGTATATATAATACTTGAAAATCTCTTAGCATATTTTCTTAAAATTATTTTGAAAGATTCTTCTGCCATAAATTGGGACTCTTGTCTTGTTTAAATTTGAGATCAACTAAATTTCTAAATGACAAGCCTTTATACCTTTCACTTGTTATTTTGGACTAAATTCCTCTAATTGAATTATAACTTATATTTCTTAGATTAATCCCTTTCAAATGTGCAGGTATTATATTAGCTTTCCTATTAAATAGTAGCATCCTTCCGAGAGGGTTGCTACATTGTGAGCTCCAATACATATCCTTAAAGATTATTTACTACTAGAAAACAAATTTTTGAAACTCTTTAGAAATTCTCATTAAAAAAATAAAAATAAAAATGTATCTCACAAAATAACGCGCTGGATATGATGAATAATATAAAAATGCTTAACAAGCAATAACCAACTGCTCGCCATAAACATATCATTCTTCTTCTCTTTTTTTTAATATCACATTGTTATTATAATTACTCCAAATTGCTAAAGAATATTTTCAACCCCATGTATGTCATTCTTGTTTCTATTTACAAATTACAATCACAAGCACGAAAAAAGTAAAATTAAACAACGAATAAATAAATAAGTGAATTCAAAGTCAGATATAAAGAGGAAACTCAATACACTATTTTAACATGGAAGTAATATGTAAAGGACGAAGTAATAGTAATAGCAACCACAAATTCATCTTAAATGAACCATTACCAAACAAACTTTATTTGGATAAAAAAATATAAAAAGAAAAATAGTAACAAGGAAACGAACCTTCAAAGCTATCTTTTAGATACCCAAATTAGCAGTTGTAAACAAGATCTCAATCCCGACTTCCTGCTCAATTGGTTTTTCTGTTCTATGGTGCGCTGATTTTTTTTCTCTCCCTGCCTTTTTTGTATGATTTTTTTTTCTCTGTGTAAGTGTGTTTTTTATATCGATTTTGGGTGCTAGTTTGATGCTAATTAAAGAAAACGTGAGGGACTGGGGAATGAGATGTGGTCGAAGATATTAAGGGTATCTGGTTGAGAGTTTTTGGGATAAAAAAGAGAAAAGAAAAGAAATAAAAAAATATAAAATAAAAAGAAAGAAAAAAGTGTGGGATGGGGAAAATCGTGCAAAATAATCGGTGAGGGAAAAAAGTTATTTGGAGGACGATTTTTAGGAGGAACAAGTTATAGGAGTTTTAGGGTAATTAGCATAAAGGGTGGGTAATTTGAATTTTTTAGGATCTTTTTCACATCTTTTTCATAATATATACTATTTTTTTATACTAGGTAAAAGTTCAATATTAATTAAAATAAAAATAGATCTAACAAATACATTAAATTCACAAGCTTATGTAATAAAATTTTAATATAACCGGACCACATAATTTGTTGTCATTTCCAGAGCCTTTTTTTTAAAAAATTTAAAAATAAACCTACTACGATAATAATATTCAAGTATAAAAATAGTGTAAAATCTTAAGTTCTATAAAAAAAATCACGTGTCTACACCATTTAAGCATTTGGATGGCCCCGTTAGAGGTTTTTTATGGTAGGCATTATCACTCTCCAATTAATTGGTTTGAGTCCATAGAGCCTAGACTTCATGGCACAGACTTCATTCAGGAGGCTTTGGACCTAGTGAGGGTGATTAAGGACAGGCTTCAGACTGCTCAGAGTAGGCACATGATTTATGTTGATCGTAGGCGGCAGACTTTGAGGTTTTTAGTTGGTGATAAAGTTTTCCTTCGTGTGACACCCATGAAGGGTGTGGTGAGGTTTGGTAGGCGGGACAAGCTTAGCCCCATGTATATTGGCCCTTTTGAGATCTTCTGAACAGTTGGTGAGCTGGCATATGAGTTGGCTCTACCTCTAGTATTGTCAGCTACAAAATCGGTTTTCTATGTTTCGATGTTGCACTTATATGTTCCTTATGAGTCTCATGTGCTCCCATATGATGCAATAGAGTTGGATGACTGTGTAACCTTCGTGGAGGAGCCAGTTGCCATTTTAGCCAAAGTTGTGCAGTGGTTGTGTTCGAGAGTCATTCCCATGATTAAGGTGGATTGGAGAAATTGCCCAGCTGAGGAGGCTACCTGGGAGATCGAGCATGATATGTGAGAATAATTTCCTGGCTTGTCTGATCCTTCAGGTACTTCGTGACTCTTACTTTCATGGGCGAAAATTCTTTTTTGTAGTAGATGTTGTAAACTTGTAATAACCCTCTAAGTCATTTATGTATTTATGCCTCATGTTCATCGTTTATAGAATTCATAAAGCGACCCCTAGGACTGATAGTTCGGTCACTTGGTCGGCCGTTTGGTTTTTATGCAAGTTTTAGTGTTTTCGAGCTTTTGAACCTTGAACAATTAGTTCTTATCAAAAGTTTAAGAAGATGGCCTTAGAATCCAATTCTCACGATTCCATCAGAAGGGTAATTTAAGGCGTGTAGCATGGTCGGCATGACTCCCGAGGATTTCAGTGCAAGTATGTGCGATTAGGCATTTTAACTTTTAAGTTAAAGCCTAAGTTTGACTTTAGTCAACATCTTGAGTATACACGCTCGAATGAGAATTCAGTGTGTGCAGTTAGCTCCAGAGTATTGAGTTTGGCTAATTCCAAGCCCTCTTAGGGATTTTGGCTTAAAACATAGTTTGGGGGTGGGACCCACTTTTTTCTAAGATTAACTCGTATGAGAATTTTGACTTCTCCATTCATTCTGGAATATCAAATCTGGTAGGGTTGCATATCTCGTTTGCATGCATGGGATTCCGAACAAATTCGTAACACCCCATCACAGAATTTCAACTAGCCAAATACTAGCTAATATGCATCAGCAGGTGCAGGACAAAATGGCATTCACATTCGCGGAGGTCAGGTAGTGTGGTGGCTGCATTCGTGGGGTCCCTTCCGCGATCACAGCGCCCCAGTTCTCTCTTGGCCATGAGCGTAGGGCCCTCACTACATTCACGAGGTCCACGTTCGCTGTGGACCCTGCACATTCTCGAAGGTCAGTGGTGGTCTATCTTTTATTATAAAGGATGACGTGATCAACTTTTATGGCAATTATTCAGATAGTTATATCTTGATCGTTTTAAGTGTGATTCGGGTGATTCAAAGTGCACGCGTCGGGGATTGTTGAGGCTACGTTGGGAGTGAATTGAAAGTTTGTGGAAGCCTATGTTTAAGGTGAATTACATCCAAAGTTGTTGTCCTAGTCCATTAGTTGAGCTTAAATGGATGGTTTTTGCATGTTCGTTGTTTCCTAGGTTTTGAACCCTGAATTGTGTTCCATTTTGGAACAAAAGTTTGGGGCATTGACTAGGACCTCTTGATGGAGTCAATTTCAGAAATTTTTGACACGAGTCCCACAACTCCCATTTGACTCCAAAATTGGCATGTTTCCAATTTATGTGATTTTGGTGTCTAAAGAACCGTACTAATGTTGTGATCTTATTTTTGTAAGTGTGGCAGTGTTCGGAGGCAGTTCGGAAAGAAAAAGTTTTGGCCTTGTCATTTGGAGTGCGCGTGATCGACCTACAAGTAGGTTACAACTTCCTTTCTATTTATATTGAGCTTGAATGCATAAATGCATTTTTTTTAACTAAACAGACCTAACCCAAGGCTTTCACCCCTCGTGGTGGTCAGGGGATGTGCCTAACACCCCAAGCCCTAACATTAATATAAAAATAATCAATAGTACAAGGAGGGGAACATAAACCTTACCTCCTACCCTATGGTTCGTACATAACTTTGTTCTCCTACTAAGGCTGACCCAGTTATACCAAATACTATGAAATTGAAACCTAGAACTATGCACTTAAGAGAGGACACCTCTCAATACAAAATTTCTAGAAAACATAAATAAGGGAGACTCTCCCCTTACAAAGTAAGAAGAGAAAACAACTAGATCTATTCAAAAGAGCCATAACAAACAAGAATAGCCCATCTGAAAAGGAAAGTAGAAAAAGAAGTATAGAGAGGTCTATACTGGTCGATCAAACTTCAAAATCTTCAAGGTGGTTGCTTAATCCTTTTCATCTTCTTTCTTCTGAAATTTTTAATGCCCATTTTATCCAATAGATAACTACCCTTAGCTGGAGAAGGTAGTTGTAAATGAGTGTAGTAATGGTGGATTATATCTGACTTGTGACTTCTTTTGCAGAAAAAATCCGATGTGCAGTTAGCTTCTCTAAAGGTGTGAATGCATTTAAAATACTCCAGCTGACTGATGAGATTAAGAAGGTCCTTGAGATGCTGCTGAATTTTCCAAGGAGGTTTGATGCTGTTGTTAATCCATTTGGTGAGAAGTTTTGAGTCAACTACAAAAATGATACTTTTATAACCATGCTGCACAAACAAAAAATGAGTACATGTGTCATGCCGATTCTTTTAGTTCCAAAGAAAGATGGAACATGGCGTATGTGTGTTTATTACCGAGCCATTAACAAGATTATGGTAAAGTATCATCATCCTATTCCTACTTTAGATGATATGCTTGATGAATTGAATGGCTCTTGTGTGTTTTCAAAGATTGATCTTAGGAGTGGTTATCATCAAATCCGGATGAACCCCGGTGATGAATGGAAAACCGCATTCAAGACCAAGTTTGGTCTATATGAATGGTTGGTGATGCCCTTTGGTCTCACTTATACTCCTAGTACCTTTATGCGTCTCATGAATCATGTGATGAAACCCTTTATAGGGAAATTTGTGGTTGTCTATTTTGATGATATCTTGATTTATAGCAAGACCATGCATGATCATGTTTAGTATTTGAGATGTGTGTTTGATGTGCTTAGGAAGTAACAACTTTATGCTAATCTTGATAAGTGTTCATTTTATGTTGATGAAGTTGTCTTCTTTGGTTTTGTTGTGAGTTCAAGAGGGGTTGAAGTTGATGAGTCTAAAATTGATGCTATTAAGAATTGGCCAAGTCCGAAGTTAGAAGCTTTCATGGGTTGGATAGTTTTTATAGGCGATTTGTCAAAGGTTTTAGTACCATTGTAGCCCCATTGAAAGAGGTAATCTGAAAGGATTTGGGGAGAGGAACAAGCCAAAGCTTTCGACGCTTTAAAATCCATGCTTAGTTCCACTCCATTGTTGTAATTACCTAATTTTGATAAAATGTTTGAAGTGGAATGTGATGCTAGTAAAGTAGGCATTGGAGCCATCTTAATGCAAGACCAAAATCCCATTGCATATTTTAGGGAAAAGCTAAAAGTCGCTACTTTGAATTATTCCACTTATGATCTTGAATTGTATGCCTTGATTAGGGTTTTGGGTAATTGGAAACACTACTTGTGGCCCAAGGAATTTGTCATTAGGACTGACCATGAGTCCGTAAAGCATATTCGGGCCCAAAGAAAGTTGAACAAGAGGCACGCCAAATGGATTGAATTCCTTGAAACTTTCCCTTATGTAATCCAATACAAAAAGGGAAAGGAAAATGTGGTGGCCGATGCCTTGTCTAGAAAACATGTGTTGATAAATACTTTGTCTTCCAAATTGATTGGTTTTGAATGCTTGAAGGCATTGTATCCCAAGGATCCCGTATTTGCTCAAATCTTCAAAGATTGTGAGGAATGGGAGAGGGAAAGGTGGATGAGGGATAGTTCTTCTACTCCCTATTCCAAGTTTGATGGTTTCTTGTTCAAAGGCTAGAGACTTTGTGTGCCCATGAGCTCTTGGAGAGAACTATTTGTGAGAGAAGCACATGATGGCGGTTTAATGGGTCATTTTGGTATTGATAACACTAGGGAAATTCTTGAGGAACAATTCTATTCACCTAAAATGCATAAAGATGTTGTTCGAATTTGTGGTCAATGTGTTGAATGTCGACGTGCTAAGTCACACCTCCTTCCCCATGGTTTATACACTCCACTCCCCACCCCTCAAAGACCTTGGCTTGATATTTCAATGGACTTCATTTTGGGTTTGACAAGGACCAAAAGAGGTAGAGATATCATCTTTGTTGTTGTTGATTGATTTTCAAAGATGGCTCATTTCATTCCATGTCATAAATGTGATGTTGCTTCCAATGTAGCATCTTTGTTTGTTGAGAATGTTTTGAAATTGCATGGAATTCCTCAAACCATTGTAAGTGGTAGGGATCCAAAATTCCTTAGTCACTTTTGGAAGAAATTGTGTGGAAGACTTGGTACTAAGTTGTTGTTCTCAAATTCTTGTCACCCACAAACTGATGGCCAAAATGAAGTTGTGAATAGGACCTTGGGTTCTATGCTTCATGCCGTAGTTCATGAAAAGTTGGCCTTGTGGGAGGAACATTTGCCTTTAGTTCAATTTGTGTATAATTTAGTTATTCATAGAACTATTGGCATGACTCCATTTGAAATGGTTTATGGTTTTAACCTCCTCACCCCTTTAGATCTCACTCCTCTTTCTAGGGATGTTGTGTTAAGCCTATATGGGAGTAAGCAAGTTGAAGCCATGAAAAAGCTTCATGAAAAGGTGCTACTGCACTTAGAGAAGAAGAACCAAGATGTTGCCAAAAAGGATAACAATGGCCGTAAGAGGATCGTGTTTAAACTGGGTGATTGGGTGTGGGTACACTTTCACAAGGAGCGATTCCCCACCCATCTCAAGACAAAAATGATTTCGAGAGGTGATGGACCATTTCCAGTGCTTGAGCGGCTCAACGACAAAGCCTAAAAGGTTGCCCTTCCTCCAAAATATCAAGTGCACAACAATTTCAATGTGTGCGACCTATCACCTTTCCCAACTGTTGATGATGATGATCTGTCGAATTTGCGGACAAATTCTTTTCAAGAAGGAGAGAATGGTGCAATCCGGATTACATCGAGGCCATTTACTAGACTCCAAGTTCAATACCTTCAAAGGATTCAAGGGTTATTTATGAAGATGGAGGTGCTCGAGATGGTATTGATGACAAGAAAGGGCTTCCACACCTTGAAGATTGAACGGAAAGGTACTTTTGGCGAGCAGGACCCACTTGGCGTATCGCCCAAGGGCATAGGTGATATACCGTGAGTTTACGGTATTTCTAATACATTTCACTTAAGAGTTGTGTGTGTCTAGGGCCTTTTAGTATTGGTTTTTATGTGTTTTAATCATATGTTGCAGGAAAGATGTTCAGGCGCGGAAGTAAAGAGACAGCT
>JAJOOS010007494.1:0-38929 GCA_029582725.1 Solanum chiquidenum
CCACTGCAGCCGCCATGATTATTGTAATTTATTGAAGGAATTGAACCCGATAACCACAATTGTTCTCCCGTTAAATACTAAGAGAAGAATTATTATTATTACTCTGAATCTAACGATTGAGTTTCTGATTTCACCAAACACTTCCCTGCCAGTGCCGGTGCCTGCCGGTTTCTTCCCTGCTGGCTATGCTATATTACAGCATGTAGAAAACAGAGGAAGAGGAAGATGGGAGGCCCAGCTGTTTGATAAAAGTTTTTATTTTATTTTATTTTATTTTATTTTTTTGAAGTTGCCAAATACTAACACTTCTAGAACTGTTTGGGTTATTTTGGAGTTTGGACTTTGGACGAAAGAGGCGGATCTAAACTTTTAAATAAGTGGATATTAAGCTTTACACTTTTTCTATCTATCCATTTTTTTTTATGTATATATATTTGATTTGATATGACACGTTATTCTTATAAAATTATGTTTTTTTAAAAAAAATTAAACAAAAGATATTTTTTAAAATACTTATTTAATAATAGATTTAGTTTTTGATACTGGTGTTTACTATGCAATGAAAATGAATGACCGAAGGGGTGATACTTAATATACACTTATACAAGTGATTGCAGAATTTAAGTTTTCAAATTAGGAAATTAATGCCTAAATAGGGTGAAAGTTGAAAATAACATCTTCTTGACCATTTCGTCCCCATTATCAGAAATAAAGATTACAACAATCTTAATATTGGGGATCACATCAAACATCTCTGTGCTTGAAAAAAAAAAAATTTAACCATTTGTCTTTTTGCATAATAGATTGAAAATCTAGTCTTCTTTTTGTTTCGATTTTAGGCTAATTGAATTTTACTTTTTGTGTGGCAAATGAATATTTCAACAATTTATTAAAGTTGACTCTTAAATTTAAAAATGATTAACCATAAATAGAAGAGGATAAAATGGTTATAATTTAAGTGCTTCATAAGAATACCCTTTGCCAGTAAAAGTTGTCAATAAGATATTGTTTCAGCCTATTTGAAGATCTTTAAACATAAAATGTACTACAAAAGAACAATGTAATTGTCAAAACTTAACACTTCATAATCTTGATTTACAGGAAATTAATAAGCTAACCTCAACATCTACAGCGTTTATAATTAACTTTAATTTATAAATAAACTTGATAATTAAATCAAATTCTTGCAAATCTAGAAAGTCTAGTTAATTAGGAGAAAGACAAAACAATGACATTATCTATTCTTATTAAATTTAATTGGGAAGAACATATCACCAATATGATTTGATTAAAATTTAAACAATACAAGCTAAATCTCAATATCCTTGTGAAGGTAAAGGAAAGACGAATTGTTTAACATAACTCTTTTCAGAAAAACATAACTCGAAAAAAGTTAAGTATTGCAAGTAGGACCGTCTATTTTCTAAAGCATAGAACTTTTTATAATAAATTCTTTAACGTTGTTGAAATTTAATTTAGTGATTGCAGTAATCTTTAGCAAAATAAGTTGCTCAGCTTTAGGATCAATTTGAATTTTAAATTTTCATTTAGTCGTTTGAGTTTGTTGAGATAATGTAGGCATTTGAATCATGTAGATTTCACACTACCTTTGCAGTTTATTTGGTACAAATCTATCTATATATAATCGGAGAAGAAAAAGCGTCACATGTCAGCACCACAAATTTTTAAATTTATAAATAATAAATAATTAAATATCACATAATCAATTAAATATTATAAATTCAAAATTTTAAAAATAAAAATAGACACATTTCATCAACTTACACAAAACAAAATTAATGAATTATTAAAACTAGTTTATAATCAAAATTTTAAAATAAAATAAAAATAAAAAACAGTAGAACAAGATAAGGCAACACCGCAAAATTACTCAACTTTTCAGTTTTAGAAATTAATTGATTCTTTAATCTTTAATTTTAAAAGAGCGCCACATGGCATCGATCACTACAAAAAATACTAAAAATTTTGAAACTGTAAAAACGGTTATATATATATATATATATTGGGAGTTCTCAAATTACATCCATGGAACCATAATTTGAATCTGTAAAATTGTTTACAGATTTTCTCTCCATTTTTGGATCAGATTCTGCAACAAGTTAAAGAAAGAAATTCTTTGCAAACCGCACAAACAACAAATGATCTGCAGAGATTCAATTGACAACAATATCACTCAACTAAAACTGTTTGGATAATTTTCATAGATTGATTGAAATTATAACTTTTGAGTTTTTTTACACTTCAAAATTTGAATCTAAATTTTGGGCAGTTTTCATTTATGGGTATGTTTTAATTCCTTACTTAATGGGATTTGTAGAGGTGTTGGAACTTAATCATAACTGCCCGCATAAAATCATTTAACAATGATGGCGGATTAGCAGTATATTTACCTCTTAACTTGTGCATTGGTATTTCATATACTCATTGGTTTATATTTTTTGTTTTGTCAAAATTTACGAGTTGACAATTGTGTCGACAATAGCTTTGCCATATTTTTCATTATTAATACAAGATGTAAGCATTTTGTTGGTTTATCTTATTATCTTTTTATAATCAATTTCTACTTCATATTCTAATTATCTACTAACGTGAAATAGATGATTGTAATCTTGCTTGCATTTTGTTAAATATCTATTAACCTGTTCGGGGTATTTTTTCTTTATTGCGGATTTATATTTAATAGGAGTAGAAATGCATTATTATTTTTCTTCTATTAAGTGCTTACATCTATTTATGGAAAACATGTAACATATTGTTCAAAAATGTTGTTTTATTATTCATTAAAATCTCGGATAATCTATCTGATGCTGAATTGTAGGTGTAGAATACAGGAAAAGAAAATGACGGTAGATATCAGGTCATTTCCATAGTCACTATTGTTGCCTAGCAATTTTCTCTTGCTTCTATGCATTTTTTATATAAGAGTTTCAACTTTCAAGCCTTTGACATTTTCCATTGCTCCAACTAAAAATATTTTTTCAAATATGTTTTCCGTGTAGATGCTCATGCTCAAAATGAATTCAAATTCGTACTGAAACATCAATTGGATCATGTTTGATGAAGCACAAGGTAATCTAACTCTTCATTTAGTAGTGCACTTTTGCTTAAAATTTTGACACACCAAAATTTGTTAATTAAAATGAAAGATAAAGGATTAAAATTTGAAATTGTGGATATAGTATAATTTTTCCGATTTATCATAATTGTAGCAATCAAATTCAAAGATAACAAAGAAATCAAAGCAGTTATAATTAAGAGATATTTGATGGAAAGTTAATTATCTTTAATCAAATTCAGTTGAAGTAGTAAGATTCGATAATCTGAAGAAAAGAAAAAAAAATATTTGATTGCTTTATTTAATTAACATAGAGGTTATTTTTTAAAAAAAAATTATTACCTATTGAATCTTAAACCATATCAACTGAAATCTTTTATTTTAAAATGAAAGATGAAGGATTAAAATTTGAATTAAAATCATCATTTTTTAGATTAGATAAGTAGAATGAAGAGAAAACACTTATCAATATATTTATAATACTAAGGAGGAAGTAAAAGGAAAACTGGGTTAGGGTTGGCCGGGGAGATAACATTATTTAAGTGTTAAAGCAATTATATATGATCTCAAACAATAATAAAATATAAACGTGTCTTATCCACATAATTGAAGTCACAGTAGAATTATAAATATACTAGGAGAAGAAAAGTGTCATGTATCAGTACCACAAAAAAAAACTAAGATTTATTAAAATTAATTAAAAATCTAAAAATAAACATAAAAATAAAAAATGCAATCACTAATTATTATTTTTTTTAAAATACTAATGTAACCGCACCATAACTCCCCATAAAAATAGTATTTATTATTAAAAATTATAATTAATCTAAAAAGATATTTTTTAAAAAAAATATATGTTACAAATTATTATTTTGCAAACAACAAAAAAGACACATGTAATTGTAGTTAATTATTTTAAAATTAGTGGGATAGGTTATTTATGTAAATGTTGATATCTTTTTAATTTTGAATTACCTAAAGAATTAATAATTGATTAAAATTAGTGGGTTCCTAAAATATAGGCAATTGATTACAAATTTTTTACTTTCATTTTAAAATTTCATATTTCAAATTATTTTAATTTATAAATTGAATTTAATAAAAAAGTAATATAATAAAAACTGACAATTAAAATTTAACAAAAAAAATAATACAATAAAAACTGTCAATCGACAGAAAAGGCACCAGTTTAATATATAAAATAAAAAAATTATTAAAAATTACCAAGTAATAATTTATTTACATTTTAATTTATATATCATTTTATAGTTTGGAAAAATTGCAGAAATCTTACATTTTAGTTTACTTATTACCATTATCCCCTATAAGTTTTACAAATCTCCAAAATCCCTCATTTTCGCTCATCAGATTAGTGTATCTCGCGCATCAGATTAATGTATCTCGCGCATCAGATTAGTGTATCTCGCGCATCAGATAGTGTATCATGTATAAAATGTACATTAGATTAGTGTATCTCGCGCATCAGATTAGTGTATCTCGCGCATCAAATAGTGTATCATGTATAAAATGTACATAAGATTAGTGTATCTCGCGCATCAGATTAGTGTATCTCGCACATCAAATAGTGTATCATGTATAAAATGTAATGTATCTTACTTAACGATTAATGTATCTCGCGCATCAGATTAATGTATCAGCGCTTATATTATTGTATCCGTTTTGAGGGATTTCTGTAATTATAAACTTTCAAGGGATAAATTGTAATTTTGCCTTAAAAGTGATTTCTGTAATTTGTCCTTTTAGTTTTTATTGCAGTTATCTTTTTGATCAGTGAGGTTATGTGTTTTAAATCTACTTAATTTCACTATCTTTTGAATTCTCTATTCTTGGTACAATTAAAGTTATATATCTGCAATTCTATTAAATAATAAATTGCACTTTTAAAAACAAAATAGAAACAAAACGAAGAGTTAACAGAAGTCCTATTTAAAAATTTACTTTTTTTATATTTCCTCTCCAGTTCACACTTTACATACAATTTCAATTATTTTTTAGATAAATTGATTTCAAAATTTTAAAAATAATATAACTAAAAAATAAAACAAAATGATTGATAAACATTATCCGTAACACATAGTAACTGTATGAATGACTGAATTGTAAGACTCAGCTATAAAGTTACCATATTTAGTAAGACTCTTTTCTGTTCTTCATATTTTTTTATTTTTTTAAAAAGGATTATCTCTTTTTTATTTTGTATTTTTTTTTATAAAAGAAAAACCTGGCTAACTATAATGGTGGTGAGAATTCTACAATATTCAGATAATCTATAGAGTTTTTTTAATTGCTCTCATCAAATTTTATTTGCTTTGACTCTGCTCTATTTTATCCTTCAAATTCACTTCGTGAATTCACTTTCTTTCAATGTTTAATACTTTTGGCGAGGCTTTTTGTCTATTGTTGTATTAGGTTGATAAATATTACCACTAATTATTGTACTTTTAAGCTTATACTAAATTTTATTGGAGAATATCTCTTTTATAGAGGATCCAAATCCAACATGAATTGAAATGAGGGCAATGCAACTCGATTTGAATGACGATATAGATTATGAATATAAAAGAGTGTAATTATTAAAACGAAAAGTAAGAAAATGTGACTTAGAATCATATATCAAATAAATACAAGATCTCATTAAATATAGAATATGTAACATTTGTTTGATAATTTTATATTTAATTATTTTTGATGTTTTAGCATTATCGACGCATATTAAAAAACTTATTTTTATTATTCACTCGATGTTTGATATCAATATTACAATTCGACTAAATTCAAATTAGTATAAAAAGTTTCACATTTAAGGTAAAACACTCTATAATAAATAAGATAAATTATTATAAATACATAAATAGAAACAACATATTGCGATAACAAAGACAATAAATAACATAATGTCAATCAACATTCAAATATCGAAATCTGCATAATATTAACATTATTATAGCTCTATTCTCATATGTATATTAAAATTGAAAAACAAATTATACAAAACTTTCAACATAATATAAAAAACTAATATTGTGGCAGATTACAACTAAATACTAATATTTTTATATTAAATTGTGTATTCATTATATTAATTTAGTATCTTTAAATAAATAAGTTAATGATTTGACTATTGTTATTACAATATATTTCTAATTAGTACATAATTCATCTTATTAAATATTTTTAATATAAAAACTTAATATATTTTTCACTATCCACGCAACGCGCGGGTACGTATACAGTAAATAAACAAGATCCACTTTCATAATTTCTTAAACTCACACTTTTTTCTATTTTAAATTTATTTTACAATGTAATACAAAATCATATTGGTGTACACTCTCATCATGTGTGCGCCTAAACTAGTATAATGAAAAAATGTGTGAAAAAAGTCTGAAAAGTCAGATGAAAATCTGAAGTCTGCCCAAGTTTTAATGGCTCATATAACGCATCAAACTAGTGTACCATAGGAGTTGCGTCCTTTGACATTTAGAGAAGTACCTGCAATCATCAAGCAATGTAAGTAGTCATCGCGTGAGTTGTTCAGTAAGAGAATTACCTTGTGAGTATCTATATTAATTTCAATGGTCTGAGGTTATATATGTTGTATTTCTAAAATTAGATCAGGTTAGAGAGCATTGAGCTCAATATTAAGGGCATTTGTTTTATGAATTGTTCTTATAAATCCTAAAAAATTACATCATTCTGCTAATGTAAAATAAAAATATAAACTGGGTTCGTGGTGGTGGTGAATTAAACAATTATTGTGTATGAAAAGCTTTTCGATTTCGTTTCTTCACTGCACGAGTTGAATTTCAGAAACAAAAATGGGTTACGTACTATGCATGGCCTTCCCCTAGGATTTCTAGAAAATGTAAAATGTTGCTATGTATCGTAAATAAGGAAAAAATAATTATAACTTTCGGAATATATGATCTTAATTAGTTACTAGTTTTGTGACAACAAATTTCTCATAACATTATGCAATCAACGAATAATAGTTAATTATAGTGACAATTGTTCTCAGATGAATTAACATGCTTATTTTTTCTATATTATGCAAGAGGCTTTTATTGCTCTTCAGTAAATAAAATTAAAGTCATCAATTCATTTACCAAATTCTGCTTGCAAAATATCCATCAAATAATGTGGAGTATCCAAAAATAAAGAGGAATAGAACTTCAAGTCCTAGAGGTGGCCATGATAGCTAGCCTATCAGCTTGTATGTTTTGTGCCGTGCAGATAAAAAGAATTCCCATGCTAAATGAGTTTCAAAAACCAATCCTAAGTGTGAGCCTATCCTAAGTCAAAAGGGACACGAATAGCCTTAAAGTATTGTTTCATGTCTCAGAGGTCTATTCAACATGCTCGTGGTTAGATTGTTCGATTTCGAGTCAAATAAGTAGGACTAGAAGATTTCACTATTGAAAAGAGCCTACACCTACTTCTCTTCAAAAAGTAGGTAGGAAAAATAAGAGATTAGATAACTACATAGCAGATTTAGATCCAACAAGCAAGGCATACAATCTACTATGATGGGATTAATAAGCAGACGAAGGAGTACCTGCAATCATCGAGAAATGTAAGTAGTCATTGTGTGAGCTGCTCAGTAAGAGAATCACCTCATGAGAATTTATATATTTTTTTCCAATGGCTCAAGTTTAATTTGGATCGCTAAAATTAGACCTTGAAAGAGAGCATGAAGTTCAATAGTAAGAGCATATGTTTTTTGAAGTGTGCCTATAAAGCCTACGATTCCAGTTAATAAAATGTTTATAAAAACTTCTCCAATACCACTCAAATTTGAAGAGTGATCCATCATGACTCCAATGTTTAGTATGTAGTTAGGGCATCAAGGGGATTGCTATTTAACATGTAAGAAAAAATATTGAGGTTTAGTTAGTCAAGTGAGGTAAGTGTTTGTAATGATCCGGATCCGAAAGGTCATTTTTGATAATTTTGAATAGTCATTTAACTATAGTTAATTAAATTACGGATAATTTGTTTATTTTTAATAATAATGAGCTAAGTTTAAAATATTAAAATAGGTTAGTAGGAATTATTATTTTTAATACATAATTAATTCAGAAAAAAAAATAAAGAAAAGAAAGAAATTAAGTTGTTCGTGCGGCGAACAAGAACATAGAGATCGGCACCACCATTCAAGTAAGTACACTTTATTTTTGTAATGGAGTTCAACTCTACACTTACAATATTAAATTTAATTGTTATATGAAATTAATTAGAGTAGGTATTGATTTTCTTCATTGATTGACCATTGTAATGATGGAGTTTTGGAGCTTAGTGGAGGCAATCAATAGTTATTATTATTATTATATTAGTATAATAGTTATAAGGAATTGAAGGTTGGCAGTTGTGAAGCCATATGATGTTGCTGTATCTTTTTTGGCGGCTTTGAAATTTAGAATGACAAACTTATCGATAAAGGAAGTCTCAAAGAGTATATTTGTGTGAATATAATTAAAGATTTTAGTAAGAAAGTGCATATAAGATTGGGTTAGTTTTTTTATTTTGATTGGTATAATTGGATTTAAGGTGTCATATTGATGAAAAGGTTGACTTCGTGGTGATGAGAAGAGTTAATTGAGCATGATGATAATAAGAGTTTGTGATGAATTGTGATTGAGATGCAACTATATGATAAGAGTTTTCGGTTAAATGGATTCAGTATGATAATAACAACTTGTGTACATCTAAAATTATGATTTTCTACTATTTGGTGAGTAGCCTGGTCGTACGAGAAATTGTAGGATGTGTTGAAACACCGCTTGAATAGAATTCAAGGAGCTAGAGTCATAAATGAAAAGAATTAGTGGGATGTAGTTTAACTTTCAGTAAGAGGAGATAATAAGGATATTTACTTTGATTGCAAGGGTCAAAGATGTATCTTCAGAAAGAGTGGATAATTGGATTCAGAAACACGTGGTTTCATAATAATAAGGAAAATACCAATGATAATCAAAGTGAATTGATATTCAAATACAGTTTACAATACATATATATGTTTGCAGGTCAATCAAAAAACACGAATCTTATAAACACAGACCTATTTCGACGCAGTAAATGCAAGTCTGTTAACAACCTATATCGAAGCAAACACATTATACATCAATCAACTTACACTCCAATACAAATAGTGAATATCTTGTGACGAAGAACCTAGTGATTCTCATACAATATCTATTTTATTTTACATTCTAACAACTACATTGTAGATCCAAATCAACTGGATAAGATGGAAAGATGTACCCAAAGGGGCTCATGCTAGAAGTCTATCATATCATCATATCATATCTTATAAGATATTATATTATTATTATTATATTATTTTATATTATTAAAAGTGGAAATCTCCTATCTTCATGTTATGCCTTTTCTAAATAAAAATATATAATAAATAAAACATATAATCTAATTATAATAATATTTAAATTGTTACATAATTACTGCATCCTAAGTAATAAATAAAATATCTACTCTAATTAAATAGTAATATTTTAATTATTACACAATTACAACAACCTATATTAATGTCTTAGAATTGCTAGCTTTTTCATCTTCCTAAACCTGTCCTCTATTCAATATTTTGGTTTCTTTTTAACTTCCTTAACATTTTTTTTCCAATTCAATGTCTTGGTGTTCTATTTTAACACTGCATTGAATCAAATCAAAATGACCCTCTACAATTTACGCATTAAGCTTCTTCATTGCTAAATGTAAATAAGAGAATTAGAAGAGTTTCATTGAGCAATAAAATGTAGACTAATTAATTAATAGTAATAATACATGAATGAAAAGGTTCAAGGAATGCAGATTAGAAAAAAGCTATAAAAAGCCAAGAAGGGATTCCTCAAGTCCTACTCACCAATTTTATGGGCTATTACATTAGTTTCATTTATTATTTTTTATCTTCTTCTTCTTTGTTGATAAAAAAAAAAGTTCTAGAGGATGAGAAGTATCTAGAGCGGTTGGAGTTTGGAATTAGATTAGAAATCAAAATCAACTTTGCTGACCACCTCTTCTTGTTAGATTTTAAGATTTTTTAACACAATGTGTTTTAACGCATAATTTTTATATCTATATCATGTTTTAGAAAAATTTAGACACATATATATTATTATCCTAGCATGTAAAATTTTAGATTTAATATTTAAAAATAATTGAGTGATTTCTTCTATGTGTAAAAAGATAATTGATTTCTCTTTTATTTACTTATTCTTAAATGTCCGTAAATAAAAAGATAATCCAAGGGCGTGAAAATAAAAATTATTTATAGAACATTTTTCCCTCCATCAATGTCATTATTAAGAGAGTAACTAAGAAAAAAGAAAGAAAGATGGTTGCAGATTTGATTGCACGAAAGTTTAAGTTATCTTTTTATTTTTTGTTTGACATTTGACATAGTTTCAGAAAATTAGAAGTTTTATTAAAGGTTGGTATCTAAGTGTCAATTGATTTCTGTTTTCATTTTATTATATTACTTTTGATCATGCTTATAAATGTACATTTATTTAACATTCTCAATCAGTTTTCAATAATTAATATTTGTGTTATAACACTCTTTTTGTATTCACTACTTTTGGTCACCAACATCTTTAAACACTTGGACTATTCTTCAAAATGAATTTAACTATATGTTTCATAATTATACACAAATGTGTTTCATAGAATGTTATAAATCATTATAATAAATCTATAGAAATTAACACAGGACACACGTGCATCACACGTGTCCAACACTAGTATCATAAAGATTGTATACCTGGTGTGCATTGGATCAATTAGTTTTATGTTCGAGGTAGATGCCAGGTTGATTACATGAATGTCTCTTGTGTCAAATCTGAAACAAGTTCAATGAGTCAATACCTTATAAAGATCTAAGTTCGGGTGGTGGTATCAATCTCTTTGTGGATTCAACCCACCGTGAATAGATCTAAGATAAAAATTATAACTTACACTTGTTGATAGAAGATTTCTTTATTTGAATGTTCGTTCACCTAGAGACCTGCAAAAGGAGAAAGATCAGCATAAACCTTGTTAAAAAGAATAGATCGACTAAGAGTTATACATCGAATATGTAATGACCCGAACCGTCGTTAATTAGGAAAAGCAAAAATTTGAATTTTTTTTGGGCCACTGTCCCGTTAGGGTAGGCCAGATGCCGCTAGGCCGGCGATGCCCAGGGTGGGGTAAGTTGGCGCTAGAGCGGGATAGGCGAGACAAAATGTAAATAATGCAAAATCCTATTTCCTATTTCTTCCTTCTTCCTAAAATACCTAAATAAGTCGTAAAACACCCTAGAAACCCTCAAAAAGCTGCTCCAAGCTTGGGGAAGATGGAGAGAGAGATTTCTAGTGTAAGGATGTCGATGGATTACAGATTTCTGGTCAAGATCACCGTCATGAGTTCCAGAAATAAGATTTGGAGCCTAAAACTCCGTGCAGCTGCTTGGCGCCCAGGTAGGCTAGGTTTTATGAATTGAGTAGTTATAAATCTGTGCTCACTGCATAATATATGTAAATCAACGGTAGAATTATGCGTACGCCCTCGTGCACCGAACAAAATATGGTTAAATCCTAGGAGGAAGCCTTAGATGATGAACTAGGGCTCGGTATGGTTGAATTAATGCTTACATGATATGCGTGGATGAGTAGTTCATTGGTGATGGTTGTGATTCTATGATTGTGTGTTGGGTGGTTCTTCCTTCATTGTAATACATGCATGTATGTGAACAAAGCCTGTTGATCACACCTAATGTGAATAAGTATGAACGAAGAACTATATGCTATGAATCACCTCTTATTGTATGATTGTGATAATATACATTGTGATTGTGGATCGGGTGTTGCGTTCTGACACACTAAGTTGGATCGGTTTCCACGTTCCGGCATAATTATGGGATTGGTTGCCACGTTCCGGCATAATCTTTGGATCGGGTACCACGTTCCGGTACGCTAAGATAACAAAAGCTGAGAATCGCCAAAGCCACTCGGTGACACACTGAGTGGCACTTCAGGTCGCCTAAAGTTCCAGACTGCCAGCCCTTGGGAGAAGCCAATTAGGCAATGGATTTGGACATTCGGCAGACCGCCGGCTGAATCTGCGACACATTCTGGATCGCCTAAAGTCACAGAACCTTGAGGACTAAAAGCCAAGGAAGACCGGTGATGAGATGGAGCAATTGACGCGTCATCGACCTGGTCAGTGACGCTCGACTTACCTCGCCTAATGGTCCTTGCAGCTGAAATTTGGGAAACTATAAATTAAATTTTAAAAGAGTTCAAAAGGGTCCTTTCCTGATTTTTATTATTGAAGTCCAATTTTAGTTTCTTCCGTTTTGGAGAGTTTTCATAGTATTTTCCCTTGAAGAACAACTTTTGAAGGGTTTTTCAAGCAGATTGGAAGTGGGTATTTGATTTTTAGCACTTTGGATCATTTTAAAGACTTGGATTGCAATACCCAGATCACGGAGAATGTTTTTGGTATTGATTTCTATCTTTTTATAATGCTTGGCTAAAACCCCAATTCTTGGGGTGTGATCATGTGATTATTTGCTTAATTAGCTTATGGGTATTGTTGTTTAATGATTTAAATATTGTTTTAATGTGGGTTTGATCGATAGTTGAGTAGTAATTTATGAATTGTAGTTGCAAATACAATTTTAGCTTAGTGTTTTGGGCTTGCTCGAGAGAGAGGTTATAAAGCCAAGTTATGGGTTCAGCTCGAGAGAGTGAATATTAACTCATTCCTACCTATCTAGCTCGAGAGAGTAGATAGATTAAGGTTTTGGTTTTTTTTGTATTGTTAAGCTTGTCGAGGTTCAAGAGAACTCGCATGAACCGTAATAGTTGTTCGAGAGAAAACTATTGCACCTATAGTATATCCTACCCACAGTGATTCAACACTTTATTATTAAGCTACAATTACACATATAGTGAAATAAGCTTATAATTGATCACATCTCGAGAATTCTATCCTACTTGTCTAATCCCTCATTTTAGTGATTATTGTAGTTGTTAATTGATATCTTAAAACCCCCCATCTGACATTCATTGTCAAACCTTTGAATTATTTTGTTTGATTTTGACAATGTCTACTTCTATAACCGATTAGAATTGCATCTTTACTTCCTAATAGAATTTGATACGGTACCGCTCCCTGTGGGTTCGACCCCAACCTTGTATTGGGTTATATACTAGATTATGATCACCTACACCTAGTATTGGATGAGGTGTAGTTGAGCGTTTATCAGTAGTGTAGCACATGTTGAGGAAGAAAAGAAAGAGTTAGCCAAAGATGTTCACCAACTTGCTCGTTTAGGAGTTTGCCTTATGAACACATAAGATGGTGGTGTGATAGTTCAAAATGGATCAGAATCTTCATTGGTAGCGGAGGTTAAGGAAAAACAGGACAGTGATCCTATATTACTTCAGTTGAAAGGTGTAGTTTATCAGCAGAAAGTTGAGGTTTTCTCCCAAGGGGGAGATGGTGTACTTCATTACTAGGGTCGCTCATGTGTTCCTAATGTGGGTGAGTTAAGACAATAGATCCTTACAGAAGCTCATAACTCCATATATTCCATTCATCCAGGTACCACTAAGATATACCGTGATCTACGAGAATTCTTTTGGTGGAAAGTCATGAAGAGGGACATAGCAGACTTTGTGGCAAAGTGTCCTAAATGTCAAAGGGTTAAGGTAGAACATTATAAACCAAGAGGTATGACACAAGAGATTAACATTCCTATATGGAAGTGGGAGGCGATAAACATGGACTTCATTACGAGTTTACCTCGTACTCGCAGATATCATGACTCCATTTGGGTGATAGTGGACAGAGTCACCAAGTCCGCTCACTTCTTGGCTGTCAAGACGACAGATTCAGCGGAGGACTACGCCAAACTCTACATCAATGAGATATTCAGGTTACATGGGGTTCCATTGTCTATCATCTCCGATAGAAATCCTGTATTTACCTCTCATTTCTAGAAACTTTTCAGAAAGGTCTTGGTACTAAGGTAAATCTCAGTACATCATTTCATCCACAAATGGATGGTCAGGCAGAGCGTACCATTCAGACCATAGAGGACATGTTGAGAGCATGCGTGATCGATTTCAAAGGTAGTTGGGATGATCACCTACCTCTCATAGAGTTCACTTATAATAATAGCTTTCATTCCAATATACAAATGGCCCTGTATGAGGCACTATATAGGCATAGATGTAGGTCCTTGATTGGTTGGTTTGAAGTAGGTGAATCAGCCTTGATTGGGCCAGATTCGGTGCATGAGGCTATGGAAAATGTTCAGCTCATCAGAGATAGACTAAAGACAGCTCAGAGTTGTTAGAAGTCCTATGCAGATGTGAGGAAAAGGGACTTAGAGTTTGAAATCGATGATTGGGTTTTCTTGAAAGTGTCACCCATGAAGGGGTGATGAGATTTGGGAAAAAAGGGAAGCTGAGTCCCAAATATGTAGGCCCTTACAAAATCCTAAAAAAGGTTGGTAATGTGGCTTAGGAGTTAGAGTTTCCAATAGAACTAGCAGTGGTTCATCCACTCTTTTACATTTCCTTGTTGAACAAGTTTGTGGGTGATCCGACATTGATAGTAGCATTAGAAAGTGTGGCTGTGAAGGATAGTCTCATTTATGAAGAGGTTCCAGTTGAAATTCTTGACCGTTAGGTTCGTAGGTTAAGAAATAAGGAAGTCGCTTCAGTAAAGGTTTTGTGGAGGAGTCATTCCGTAGAGGGAGCTACTTGGGAAGAAATAGCAGCCATGATGTCCAAGTATCCTCACCTCTTCCCTTCTGATTCCGTTTTAGCTTTAGGTAATAGTTCCTCTCCAGTCTCTCAGTTTACTCTTGAGTAATTCAGTCTCAGTATCTTGTTCCCTAAGTTATTCTTGCATTTCAGAATATTTGCATGTTCTTGGAACTCAATTCAGTTTCTAGTACCCAGTAATATGGGTTATATCCCTTCCCTCCATACTTATCTTGTTAGGACTTCATTCGAGGAAGAATGTTCCCAAGTGGGAGATATTGTAACACCTCTGATTCGAGCAAATAGAAAAAATGCAGCTTTCCAGTAACTGGTGTCAGAACCAATGAAAGTCACTGATAGATCGTGTGTCAGACCATGGACCGTAGGTAGGCCCCCGTGGTTCAGTCCTAAATTTAGGGAAAATTCAGGATAAAAAAGGGACACCTAAGGCCGTGAACCACGGTCCGTTGATTGACCCACGGACCATAGATTGGTTCTGTCGTTGGGGTCCAAAGTTTCATGGTCTCTGATCCCACCCACGGTCGATCAGTACGGTCCGTGGTTGGACCTACAGACCGTATGTGAGGGTCATCAACTATTTAATGGAAAATGGTTGTTGGGTCAACTTCAAACAGTCATATCGTTTAGCACAAAATGAACTAGGTGGCCCATGACCTATCAAATTAAAGATAATTGAATCCTGTTTCCAAAACCACCGAGTTTGCTAAAATCCAAGATCGAAGTAAAATGTTATGCTCATTTTAGTGAAAACCTTTCGGATAGAGCATAAAGGATGACCCCAAACGACGACCGGTAGTCCAAACGACGGACCGTCAGTCCCACCATGGATGGGCATCGTCAGCTTTTAAGTCAGGGTCATTTTGGACTTTTCCCTATACGTTGGGGCACTTAAACTATGTCGTTTGATGCCTAAACTACGTCATTTTACTCAGTCTAAGCCTAGTAACCTAGTAAGACTTACCCAGAATCCTCATTCTCCAAAAATCATCCAAATTAGAAAGAAAAGAAGAGAAAGAGGTGCCAGTTTCTTTCAAGAACAAGCAACAAGGGTCTTCAAGTTTTAGCCCAAAAATCCAAGGGATTTCTCCGTGTATTTTGTCACCAAGTGTGTGGGATTTCACTAGTGGGTTCCTTTCATCAACTAGGTCTCTAGAATTTAGTCAGTTCCTTGATTTTACATAGCTTGTTTAGACCTAGGGTTTGTAAAATCTTGGAGAGTTGTTATGAATTCAGTTGCTATACTATCCACAGTATAAATATCATGTTTTTTTTGGAAACATTGCATAATTCCTGGTATAAAACTCAGAACCCTAGTTTGTATAAATTCTCTTAGTTCATGAATTATACTTGCTAGGTCAGTCAAATAGATAATCATGCCCCAGATTTCGAATGTCACATTATCAGTATATAAATGTTGCATTCTCATATTGCATGTCAGTATTTTGAGCTAATCAGTATTTAGTGCATCTTAGCCTCATATGTATTCATTTGGGAGTAGACTTAGCACCGAGTTGGGCTATGGTTCAGCGTACCCTCATAGTCCTAAAACTACGTGCCTATGTAGGATTATAAGGCCCCTCTGTTGGGCATCAATATTAGTGATCACTCCACAATCATACCTCTATACCCCTAGCAAGGTATATTGGGTCCTCTCGATAGGGCATATACATCGGATTCCATGTTTAGCACGTGGTTTATGTCGGTTAATAGTAGCTCCCACAGTCAGACTCTTAGAGAATTTGACCAGGTTTTCAGCATTTATATCAGTATACAGTTCAGCATGCTGTCTTCATGATTAGTACTTGGTCATTGCATTCAACTTAACTTTTCAGTTATGTTTCAGTATTTATATTCCTGCTCAGTTTATGTCATTGCTCAGTTATGCTTTATTCAGCTCATATATATTTGTTCAGCTTAGTATCTATATCTTTCATGCTCTTAACATTCCAAGTTTTGATGCATACTCTGCACTACAACCTTTCATGATGTAGGTTCAGGTATTCAGCATTCAGATCACACATATTTCAATTCTCGATCAACATTCAGTAGCTTTAGTGGTGAGTCTTCATATTTCAATGACAATAGACAAGCTTTCATTTTAGTTTTTACTTTCAATTTTTAGTTTTTGTTAGAGTTAGCTGGGGGCATGCCCCAGTAACTCAATTCAGTTAGAGGCTTTCCATACATAGTAGTAGATTCAGCTTGAGTTGTTAAGTGGTTTTTCCAGTTATCACTAAACTCTTTTTATTCATTATTATTTAGACTAATTGGGCTTGTCCCTCTTCAGATATCTATTTATTTAGTTTCCTCTTAGATCATGTTTACTTAGTTATATTCAGTATGTTCAGGATATGCCAGACTCATAGTTAGCTTGAGGTCACTCCTGATCCTAGGTCCCGTGTTACGTCAAAGGGGTAGCATCGGGGCGTGACAATTATGGACATGAACGACTCGACTGAAGGATCTCAATGAAAATATAGAAACTCATAAATGCAGCTCTTCTCATTCTCGTTCTTACTTCCTCAAGACTTTACTCGAAACTATAGTTGATTACAAAAGAGTTCTCAATTTGACTCAAAGAGACCTCTTGGACCTTCTTCTTTACTTTACTTTAATTTTAAATATGAATTTAAGAGATATGATTAGGATATAAGATCACACAATAATTTAATGAAAGCTTAGATAGTTAGTAATAAGAAGAGAGTGATGACATGAATTGGAAAGCACTGGCGCACGCAGAGAAGGTGATTGACTAGATACTGAAAATCTTAAGAGCCTGCGCTACGCGGACCTGAGCGCAAATATTTTCCCGATCTTTTCTTCCTCTCCCAAACTTGATTCAATTCATACCTAATGCAATTCCATTGCCCAATTTCACGAATTTTATAAACCTAGAACATTTTCAATGAAACCCACACAAAGTTCATCAAGAATAACACTCATTCGCAAGACCCCTCACCTCATAACTCAACAAGCCTCCGTTATTAAATAATGAAGCTAAAACCTCAAGAACGTCATCAAGAATCTCAATCAATAAACTTTAAGAACGAATTTATGGATGAAATTCACATGATTGGCGTGAGGGTGAACAAACCCAACACTATTGTAACACCTCGAAAACTAGTAGTCTAAACTAGAGCTTGACGTGAGGGTTAGAGTCATGAATGTACCTCCCCGTACCTGAAAATATAGAGTTTTGTGTTAGAACATCAAGGTACAACCCCCAAGGACCAACCAAGGGTCCTTGAGGAAGACCCAAGAATTTCCCTGGACAGTAACCTACGGTTGGGGGACCTACGCCCTGTTGGTCCACCCATGCCCCGTGGGTGAGGGGTCATGGATCAAAGTCTCAAAAATCAGGCTCTAGTAAACCCACCCACGGTTCACCAGCACGCCACGTGGGTCCATCGATGGACCGTGGTCGTGGGATCATGGGTGGTGACCTGTTATCTGTTTGAAGTTGTTGAGTTAGGAGGCTAAGAGGTCATTTTAGATTTAATTAGGGATTAGGTAGTGTAGTTTTACCTTATTTTAGACCACCAATATAAAGACTTTAGACCCCTAAATTAAGTCATCCAAATCATTATTTCTAAATCCCCAAAGCAAACCCAAATTCCTCTAAAATATTCTCTCTCTAGAAAGTGAAGAAGAAGAAGAAGAAGAAGAAGAGGATCAAGCTAGGTCAAGTCAAGACTCCATTGTTTCAAGCCTGCTAGGTTTTATAATCAAGGTATGATGGATTATTCATTCATGGACTCCTTTCATCCTTGAAGCCCCATGTTTTCCCCAACTTAGAAGAATATTTCCCCAACTTAGAAGAATATTTCCCCAAGTCAAACTAAGGTTTCTTCAAATGTTATGGGTTATGATCCAATAAAGTGGATTATGATTGTTTATGATGTTATTACATGTTTTTAGTATGATTATACATGTATTCTTGATTAGCATAAGATTTTAGGGTGAAATTGATATAGTTTGGTTTTATGTCATGAAAGAGGAAATTGAGGGGTTAGATGTGATCTTCTAAGATTGATGAATTACTTTATGAATTGATTGAGATTAGAGCACCTAAATATGAATTGCTTAAAAGTAAAGCTTGTAGACATGAATTGATTAGATTAAGGCTTAGATGGTGAATCATGATTAGTAGTGTTGA
Organism: Solanum chiquidenum; assembly: GCA_029582725.1. Lineage (NCBI taxonomy): Eukaryota > Viridiplantae > Streptophyta > Magnoliopsida > Solanales > Solanaceae > Solanum > Solanum chiquidenum. The sequence goes on from JAJOOS010007494.1 coordinate 19,046, forward strand.
GATTGAGTTTATATGATGACATATGACTAGAATTGCTTAAGAATGAAGCATGTGGTTAGATTGTCTTGAAAATTAGGCATATATGATGACCATGTGAAGTATTGCTTTGAGAGTAAGGCTTGTAGTATGAATGTGATTTCTAGGCTTTTAGAGTAAAAACTAATATGAATGAACTAGGAATGTCAAGGTTTTGAGAGTGAAGCTATTATGTATGTTAATTTGTATATGGTATTATTGTGGAAGGACTTAACCCACATGACCTATATTATGAGTATATGAGATCATTCATGTGGTGCTTTGATTACTTGAATTGTGATTATATCCATGTCTAATGTAGTCATTCTAGATGTGTTGATTTGATATGAGCTTTGACCCTTGAAAGGGCAATATATGATAATATGCATGTTTTATGAAGGTTATGTATATGCTTTAAGAACACCGTGAAAGTAAAGTGAATATGATTATGATCTAGTTGTTGTGTGGTTGAAAGGTTATTCTCACATACACACTTATGCATGACTATGAATAAAGTGTCCATGATTATGATAATGCTGTTGTGATTCATTGAAAGGCTATTCTCATGAACACATAATGAACATGATGTGAAAGGTTTTCTCACATAATGAAGATTCTAGGTTGAAAGGCTTTCTCACCTAATTGAATCTAATGTTACATGAAGACATGAACGGTGAAAGGTTATTCTCACGCATGATCTAATGAGTTATTCTAATGAAACAAGTTATGACTTAATAAGTACTCCGTAGGAATTATGCTTAGCACCGAGTGGATATTGATATGAGATAGAAGCCTTCCATCAGAAGACTGGGTTTCTAGAAGCAATCTCTTGAGATGGAAGCTCCCCCGTTAGAAAGGGTGAGTTTCTAGTAGCAATCTCCTTATCCCATAAACTACGTGCCCCCGTAGGTTATTTAGATAATGGATCCATCTAAAGCTAACAAACCATGGTCTTACCTTAGGCAAGTAGGACAACCCTTTTCGGTATGGGTAACACCGAATTCCATGTTAAGCTCATATGGTCTATGTCGGTTAAGGATTATTCCCACAACAAGAATATGAATTATGAATTATGGTTACTCAAGAAGATTTACTTAGCATGGGTGAGATTTATGGGGTCTTACTAATGCATTGCACAAGTATGCTTTGACGGTAGTTATGATATGCTCCTCTTATGTTGTGATGATCTATGTAATGAACATGATTATGACTTATGCTTTTCCAATGTGAATAAGAATATGAACATGAATAATGAACCAAGGATACTTCAAGGAAGTATTGTAAGTATGTGTTTATATGAGGACTACTTGTATGATGTATGCTTAACTTAGATTGTTGCTATAAGTTGCTTTCCTTGATATGTTTGACTAAAGGTGAAGGTTCCCTTTTCTATGAGAAATAAGCTAAGGATGAGATCAAAAGATGATAAATATGAATGAGGTCCTAAAGTGACTTGCTTAGCATGGGTGGGATTATGGGATCTTATCCATGCATTGCACAAGCTTGCCTTGAGGTGACTTATGAGGTGTTTCTGTTATGTTATGTTAAACTAGATGCATTGACTATGATTATGACTATGTTGTTATCTCTTATGCTTATGACTTATGTTATTGTCTCTTATGATTATGGTATATGTCTTATGTTGACTAATACCTCTTATATACTTATGTAGATGATTTATGCTTGCCATCATATTTAGTACATTATTGTACTAACACATACTTTTTTACATTCTTATCAAATGTAGGGTTTGACGATATTGATTTACATCCTCGTGGCTAGGTTCATAGTAGATTAAGAAGAGAAGTTTTGGTGAGTCCTCATAGTATTGAGGACTTGATCACCCTTGCCTTTTTTGTATTTCTTTTATGTTCAGATTTTGTATGGGCTGTGTCCCTAACTCTTTTTAAGTATTCTATGGTTTGAGACAAGTGTAATAGACTTCCGCTTCATTTTATGAGACTTCGATTGTATTGAAAAATGTTTTAAATTTCCGCACTTTTCTATTATCTTACGTTATGATATGCTAAGTGGCTTACATGGAGCCTTTCGGGATTCTATGTGCCTTGTTACATCTAGGGGGTACCCCTGGGTCGTGACAACTCCGAAAGCTTACATACCTGACACAAAAATGTTTTTGAAGAAACTTGAAGGAAAATCTTTGAAGATGAACCCTAGCCTTAGCGTTTCTTGAAGTTTCTTGAACGTAGAAATTTAGGAGTGAATGGGAGGGTTTGATTATGAAAAATGTTTTTTCTACACGTTTAGGGTAATTTAGATGACCTCCTAAGGGTTTTTAAGGACTAAAATACCCTTAAAGAAATAAATAAAACGAGTTGGAAGTCGGAATAGTTTCCAATGAACAATGAGGTCCATATTCACTCTGTAACGCGGAGTTGCTGCCAGGTTAGAGAATCTCTCATAAATCATTCATAACTTTTTACTCAGAGCTCTTATTGAGGCAAACTTCATGGTGTTGGAAAGAAGACTCGAAGTTCTTTAATATGATAGGTCACAGGACACCTAAATCTTTATGTGCTAAAAGATATGGTTGTTTGAAGTTGACCCAAAACTTAAAAAAACTTATGGGTGACTTGAATGAATTTCTCTTTAGTTCTTTTTGAAACTAGAGGTGTTACATCTAGTGACCTTAAAACTTAAGAAAATTTAAAATTACTCAGAAAAATCCCATTCACAATCGAAGGTGTGAGTCCTAACTTAAAATATTTTGGTGTATTACATTTTCTCCCCCTTGGGATCATTCGTCCTCGAATGATGGCTGGTCTAGGAATGGATAGGGTTTACTCTTACTATTTCTCTGACTTCTGGACTTGCCTACTAATATAGCTGGAACTGATTCACCAAGAGTTGAACCTCTCTATAGTACAAAATTCAGGAATGATATTGTTTTGAACAAAGTCATGATCTATCTGAAGTTATCTTCACTTGAAACAAAGGTATCTGGGTATGAAGTAAGGATAGGAATACTATGCCTTGGGTAAAATGACAGGTAGTTGTTAATCTTAGCTACACTTCTCAACTATGCTCTCCTTTCTGATTACTACACGTCATTAACTACAACTTCTAACTCCTACTAGAGTATATGACTACTCTTACAATCATCTAACTAAATTCAGTTCTTCTTACTGTATTCATGTCTAATCTCTAATTCACAAGGTGCTAAACAATGAGATGTTTATACTAACATGAACCACTAGATTCGATTTCTTTATTATCTGTTTAGGGAAATCTTATCCCGAGAACACTCCTCCTTACCACTACATTCAGCCAACCTTGAGCTCATATTAAGAACCACCTGTTGTATCACGTGTTAGCCCACATGTTAAAAACACCACATTCAAGCTTAGTACTTTAACCACTCGATGAACTCCTACTAACCAACTTCCTAGGAATTTCTCATCCTCTCATCATCCCTACCATACCAACTGAAATTTCACGCATTACTAATCGGAACTGACTAATTGCTCACATTTAACTATTACTCATAGTAAAACTTAACTCTATTCCTCCTCCACATTTTAATCTTAGATGGGATAAGAACATATATTAGAATGACTGAACTTAGAGGAATACGCCAGATTATGAATGGGTCGATATACCTCTGAAGCTCTTTCGAAAGACATCACCATCTCATCCTCAACACTTGACTTGGTTTCTCATCTTATCATCTCCCACTTAGGTCTAGAGTTGACACTTGAAAGCTATGGATCTATTCCATCATCTCCACACTGGTCATTCCCTTTACTCCAATACTTAAAAAAGGATTATCTCATGGTTACTAAACTCTACATAAGTAGGTACTAAGACTCCTTCTAAGACCTCTTTCTAAGATGCTTCTATTAACCTCTTCTCATTGTCTTATAGGCATCTTCATTTAACTCTTTAAGGAAAAAAATGCTTACATCAACCTATTCCACATTGACAGCTCAAATATACTATCTAGGTACACATGGAAAATCATTAACTTAATTGAAACCTCATCCGACTACATACGATCTCGGGTACACCTCTTAATACTCTTATTAATCTAACGACTTAGCCACACTTCATTGCTCTCATATAAGGGTCATAATACTAACCTTGTACCACCCCCATTCAGTGTAAACTAACATTGTAATTCCTCACCTATAATATATCCAACCTACCATATCAATTCTCAAAACTAACATCATCATCCTCATGTTGCCATTCTTTTGATCACGAAACTCATCTCAAAGTCAATCTTAGTGTCTATTACTTAACACTTATATCAAATTGATTGCTGGCTTACTATACTAACTTACAACTACTAGATAAAATTAAGAAACACTCACCCACTAAGACCTCATGAAAACAAGTAAATTTTTATCTCTCATTCTATATACTTATAGTTTACCGTCACACTTCCTTTAATTCACAATTTAGGTACCATTTACCCATTTGCAATACATCATTGCCTAATTAGTTCTGTAACCTTCTGAATATTATGCGCTCTCCCTAAAAAAAAATTAGCCTAGCTTAGATTTATCACCTCATGAATACTTTACTCTTCTATTCAACACCTATAGTTGGTCCTCACTAACATAATGGCACATTGACATAAACATCTCTCTAATTACAGTACACTCTAACTCATCCTAACTAGTAACTCTTACTCTTCCTCCTATCATGAAATCTGCACCAACTCATCACTTCTTAGTCTACCCATAAAGGGAAAACTCCTTATTAATAACTTACTGGGTACATGAATATAATAACGTAGCTTTCCTCATCACTATTTCCCTTTCTTAGATTACTGAACCTCTGCATGCATTCTTCAACTTAAGGGCACTTTTTACCACTACTGCTTATAACCTCATGACTCATACTATATTTTCAAGTGCAATTACTACCCAAGCTCTAAGTCACACTTCCTCATAAGGATCGCATATAAAACAAGTTTTATAGAAGAGAGTACATCTCGCTTTAGATCGAACGCACGAATCATATGAATAAGAGTGCATTATTTCAAATTTCAACTCTTAAGCTCACTCACGGGCTTCTTTTTAGCCCCTCTGCAGTTTCATGACTTTCTCAAGACTTGCTGAGAGTAACTCATCGATAAGGAACTAACATTTCTTTTCAACTACCTTGAGTATGAGGAGTAGTCGAATGAATTCAAGAAACACACGAGTTTGAATAAGTTCCTTATGACACAACTCTACTGCATGATTTAGAGTATGAAAGAAGGAAAACTTTTCCTAAATGTATGTAGTCTCTCATTTATAGAAAAAGGGCCACACAACCATAAATAAGATCCTACTTGACACGACTTCATAGACACCCTTGGACACTTGAACTCTGTGCTCTGATACCATGTTTGTCACATCCTGAGTCTACACCCTGGATGTGGCCGGCACTCGAGAACCATTGTTGGTCTCCAAGCAAACCCTCATCTTGGCTGACTACAAAAAGGAAGACTAACTCAAGTATATATAAGCTTAAAACTGAATTAAATTCATTAAACTCAAATTCTCAAATTAAAAAAAGACCAAACAATACTCAATAGATATACTCATAGTTTGTACAATAACTCAAAAGAAGGTAAATACTGAAAAGTCCTCAAATTTATCTATCTATGAAGCCTCTACTATTATAGATGGATATCGGGACAAGACCCACAACATCATAAAACTACTAACTGTAAGGTAAAGGTGAAGTCCTCTGGAATATAAGAAGGCTCAGGAAAGCTGACTGGAATGTCAAATTACCTCAACGAAACACCTGTTGATAATCCTGATCACCTGTATCTGCATCATTAAATGATGAAGGTCGAATGACATCAATACATTAAATGTACGAGCATGTAAGGGGAACCTTAAAAACATTAATATAAGCTTGAATTGATAAAAATGAAGACATACTCACCTCATCTCAACTTAACTCAACTCAACTCAAGAATATTCAACTCAATATGCAAACAATGATAATAAAATGCAATATATAAAGCTTTGTAAACCATAGAAAAGAACTCAAAATGTATGAAAATAAAATAATAAACTATTTACTCTATCTTATTTGAGAGATTCTCTAACCGACAACCATCACTATGAGCAACGTGATGATACACCCTCTCGTCCATGCTTCTAGAAGTCTAAAAAGTATGATCATTTACCCATGTTGGCATACATGATTTATGAGGAATGTGAGTTGTCTAAACTCATCCCACTACTCTCAATAATATATACATCATGCGCATATGTTTAAAAATATAACTCTTCCTCTAGATTGAGAAAATTTCTCAAACTACCCTTTTAGAAGAGGTAACTGCTCTTGAAATATCTTTTGAACTCTTGACTCATTTGGAAATCAAAATTTCTCTTTTATCAATGTAAAAATTGATACCTTTGGGAATAATTAGTCCCCTTATACTCTTACTCAACTCATACGTGAAAACTATTTTTAAAAAACATATCAAAATCATATTGTAATATGATCATTGATGACTCGTGAAATCATATGGCATAAACATTGATGGTATATCGAGATACCTGTGAGACCCTGCGGTTCTTTCGCATAATATGCGTATCATTGCATGAGTGTATGAGGTTTATATGACTTGGTGTATCAAGTTAGAAGAATAGTTCACAGAGGGGTGGTAAAAATGAAATAATTAGACTAACGTTATGGGTCAATGATGTCCCTAAACAAGTTCGAGTTAAAGAATGCCTCTTCTAACATCCCGCCCGTTCGGAAGGTTTAAGTTAACTAGTACCTTTAGGGTAAGAAAAAGAGTGTCTTATATGATAAGAAGGAGATTTTATAAGGTTATATAGACGCCCAATGATCGTAAATTAAGTTTTGAGGTCAAGCAAGTTGGGATAAAAGTTGACAAAAGTTGGAGTAAGTTTCTTTGATAATTTTTTTGAAATTTGGGTTAAATGTCTCGGAGCTTTTCTCCCAATCTATAAATCTTTAGAAGAACCCCAATATACCAAATCGAAGGTCTACGAGTCCACTTTCTAACGCACTAAACCATTTGTCCATACGACTTCAAAATTGAGAGATATTTAGATTTTGGTGAGACTGCACAAGCATGCAGACAAAGGTGGATCCCTCGCCCCTATGTCGGTTTAGCTTTGTAAGATTTGGTTTCCCTTTGTTTTAACTCTTTTTTTCGACCAAATAAGAAGAAAACAATACTAAATCCTCTATAAAGGTTCCCCTATTATCCAAGCAAATATCTACAACATTTCAATGTGGTTTCACCCTCGGAATGTTCATAAAGATTGTGTTACTTCTGTCCTCCTCGTTGGTTGTGATTTGAAGGATTCTTCTTGGTGAAGGAGTCTCGTTTTTAGGTGGTGTTGCTGCTGTTTGGAGGTAATAATTCTTACCCTTCATTTTATTGAGTGATTCCAAGTTATAGCTATGATATATAAGGAAGAACACGAATAGACGGCTGGAAAATCATATTTGGATAGTTATATAATGTTGGGCTGTTTTTGAAGTATTTTCTGATGTTGTTGTTGCTGGAATTTTCGGAAATGATTTTTTTGTGTGTCGTTGTTGTTTATATGATTCTGGAAGAGAATAAGAAGCATAGATGGGTAATTAATTGTAAGATAAATAAGTGTAATGTTGGTTCTATTATTGCATTGCAATTTTCAAATGACTTCTTCTTGGTTCAACGTCTTGTGTTTGAGGAGAATCTTTGTAATTGAGGAGACATGCTAAAATACTATAAGCTCCATCAATTTTAAGTGAAGGTTCTGCCCTTTTATTCTCTTATTGATTATGAAGAGAAAGACATGATTCCAAACGTAATTATTGGACGAACTCACAGTATGGTGATTGGAAGCCGTAAGTTCAAGTTATTATGGTTACATTGAACAATTATAGGATTTTATTACATATATTTTTTCTGGCTTTAATGGTTTGAAAACTCATTGTTTGGATTTGGTTGTGGTTATTTTGTGGTTGGAAAGGAGGGGTGTAGCGATACGCCGAGTTTTTATTATTGTGTAGGCATACTTTATTTGGTTGTTGTTGACTATTGCGTAGGCCTCCACTTGTTAATAGCTGCCTCAAAAATGTATGTTACGTCATTAATTTGGGGTTGTAATTTGGAGAAGAAAAAGTAATGAAGCATACATTTAAAAATGGTCTGGCGAGCTAATCACTCTGCTACTAAGCTCTAAATTTCTACTTTGATCTTGACGTGCAAATATTTTGCCTGTAATGGTTGTGTGACATGATTTTCTAGAGATTACATACTGTAAGGAAGGGGTACAATCCATTGATACAACAAGACCCAAAATTGAGGTATGTTAAGGCTAAGCATTGTACTTCCTTTGAGCACGAATTTTGGAATCCTAAATCATCAAATATTGTTTTACTACTCTATTGCTAGAAAGACATTTTGTGAAAGGCATTGAGATTGCAGCTGGCGTATTTTTGTGACTCCATTATATTCCTATTCCACTAGTTCGGTTAGATAGCGTATTCAACGTCTTTATGTCATTTTCTTGATTCTCTTGACTATAGGTCCATGCGTACAAATTCTTATTCTTCTTTAGGTGTAGTAACTTAAAGATTAGGGATGAACAATATGAATTGAAATCAGTCCTCCTTCCTCGCTAATTTATATTTTTGAAAAACTTAAAAATAATACGTTGATCTCCAGAACTCTTAAATGTAAATCGTATGTTTAAACTACTAAGGAACGTGTTTTTCTGAAATACTTATATAAACTACTAACGAAACATATATAGATAATAAGTGAAGAACTTGAAGCTCTTTATGAACATACTTAGGTTTAAGTTACCTTTCTAAATCTAAATTAAGTGTTCCAGTTTAATATACAAGTATATGAGGTTCTACGAGACATTTACATGTGATACAAAAGTGATTATGAGATTATGAGAACAAGAGTATCAATGGGCCAAGATTGGCAACATGATTTAGGTAACACAAATGCATTATGAATCCATAACATGACATGTTATGCATTCTACTCCCGAGCTATAATCGGAAGGTATGGGGCCTATTTCCTATATTTATATGTATGTGACACAGATTGCCACAAGTTGGCGAATATGATGCCGGTTCGCTACCGGAAGGCACCACCATTGTTAACACTTGGTTGGGTATGACATGCATTTGCATCTATATATATGTATTTATGACATACGATTATGTGAGCATACCATGCATATTTAATTTATATAAGGTTGGATGTCAGCCATGGAGGCTATCACAATTTTTGTTTCAGGTGGTATCTTTATTACCCATTTTACAACAACTATTTATGATTCTACTTTCTGCCTTACATACCAGTACATTTTTATTCGTACTGATGTCCCGCTTCCTGGGGGCACTGCATTTTTGTTTCGCGCGTGAGGGTCTGATTGACCCCTCTACTAGGATTCGTGGTTCAGTTGTGAGTTGGTAAGCTCCACTTCTTCCTGGAGCTATCATAAGATGTTACTTTTATTGTGTAATTTGGGTATAACTGGGGTCTTGTCCCGACCAGTGCTCATAACACTCTTAGAGGCTATTGTGGACACGATATTCCAGGTTTGTTTCTGCAGCTTCTAGCCTCCAGCCCCATAAGCTTGGCATGTATATATATGTATGTATGTATGTATACATTCATTTGCAGCCTTGTCGACTGGCTAGTAATTTATTATCTTTGGATTGTCTACCTTCGTCTATATGACTTGTTGATATTCACGTCATGACCTTGATGATCCAGTCGTAGTATTTTATATATTATGCTGCCTGACCTTCTTGGCATGGGTTGAGTCAGTTGGTATGTTTCAATGGCTAATTCGATTGCATAAGGTTTCGAGTGCCAGTCACGCCTCCTCTAGTTTGGGGCACCACAAACTTGGTATCAGACCAGGTCGTATCCCAGGAAGTCCACAAGCCGTGTCTTGTAGATTTTTGTTTATGGGTGTGTTATGCACCACACTTATAATCAAGAGGCTATAGGGCATTTAGGACTGGCTACATTTCTTTCAATTTATAGATCGTGCTATAGAGCTGAGTTATAAGTACGTATGAAATCTGAATTGTGCTTTGTGTTTCATATATGCTCAAGAGGACTTATCGAGGTTCGACGCTAGAGATTGTTTGTCATAAAAAATTTGTAGATGTTATAGGGCTAGAGATGCTCGACTTTGTTATTGATATGGACATGGATTGGTGGAAACCTTGTTATGTCGATGTCGACTACCAAGAGAAGACTGTTAGAGTTCAGTTCCCAGGGGAAGTAGTATGAGAATGGAAGGCTAATGTTGCAATGCCAAAAGACAAGTTTATTTGCAATCTTTAGGCAAGTAAATGGTTGCCAAAGGCTGTTCTTATCATATTTTCCGAGCGAGTTTTAGATATTGATGTTAACCCCTCGACTCCTCAGTTACTCTAGTGCGCAATGAGTTTCTAGATGTATTCCCAGGTGAGGTTTTTGCTATTTCCGTGGAATATGAGACACATTTTTCGTAACACCCAGAAACTAGTAGGCTTAACTAGAGCCTTACGTAAGGGTTCTAGAGCTTTACGTTAAAGTTAGAGTAGTGAATTTAGCTTCCCATACTTAGAGTGAAGGGTTTAGGTTTTATACGTCAAGGTACGACCCCCCTTCTCCCAAGGACCAACCAAGGTTCATTGAGGAGGACCCTAAAATAACCCCAAATTTGCCCCAAGGCAGTGCACCCACGAGGGGACCTATGCCCCGTAGGCTGGTCCACGTCTCGTGGATGGCCTCATCGGTCAAGGTACCAAAATGATGGCTCCATTACCCCACCCACGGATGAACAAAACAGCCCATGGACCCACTCACAGTCAGTGGGTTGGGGTCTCGTGGGTTGGGGCAGTGATGTTCTTAAGTCGGTTTAAGTTAGGGGTTAATGGAAGGTTCTATAATTAATTAGTTATTAAGTGGGGTCATTTTATTAGTAATTAGGTCACCGATATAAAGATATTATACCCTTAATTAGATGATTCTAAATCGTTATTTTCAATTCACCAAAGAACCCAAATTCCCTCCAAGAAATTCTCTCTCTAGGAAGCAAAGAAAAAGAAGAAGAAGAGAAGAAAGGAGGGAACATTCTTCCATTGTTTCAAGCTTTGTGAGGGATTTATAATCAAGGTATGATAGATTATTCATCCTTGGATTCTTCCATCCATGGATCCCCCTAGATTTCCCCCAATTGTGAAGATGAACCCCCAATTATAGCTAGGGTTTCTTCCTATATTGTGGGTAGTGTAGATTATGAATCCAATTGAGTGTATACTACTTGTTTATGATTTTTTTAGTATTGAATCATGATATTATGATTATATTATATATTTTCCATGGTTAAACCTAGTTTATTTGATGAAATTGTAGTAATGTGAGTTTATGCCATGAAAGGTGAAATTGAGGATTCGTAGATGATCTTCTAGAATTGATGACTTGTATAGTAATTGTTCATGAATGAAAGTTTGTAAAAATTAATTGAATTATATTATAGTATATATGATGGATCATGATTAGTAAAGCTTGAAGTTGAACCTTTATGATGATTTATGACTAGAATCACTAGGTAAAGAAGAATGTGATTAGAATGCCTTGAAGTCTAGGTATGAATGATGTTGGGAAGAGTTAAAGCTTTGGGAGTAAGTCTTGTATACATGAGTTTTTATTGGTAGGGATTTGGGAGTAAAGCTAATATGTTGAATGAAGAATGCTCAAATGTATAAAAGTGATAGAAGCACTTGAAACATAGATTGGTTGACAAGGACATTCCTCCATGAGTCATGAATTAAATAAGAACTTAATAAGATATCTTGTGGGATGTATGCCTAGCACCGATTGGATATTTAATTGAGATGGAAGCTTTTACCTAGTTGAGTCCGGCTTCCAAGATGGGAACTCTCCAAAGTAGAGTCCGATTTTCCCAAAGTATCTCTCATGGAGTCCCTCACAAGTGGAGTCTGGGTTTCCTAGTAGAATCTACGTATCCCATAACTACGTGCCTCCTAGAAAATTTAGCTAGTGGGTTCAACTAAGCTAACAAACCGGTTCTACCTTAGGCAAGTAGACCAACCCTTCTCGGTGTGGGTAACATCGGAGGAGATCATGTGATAGCTCATGTGATCTCATGTCGGTTAAGGCGATATTCCCAATTAGTACAAGATTATTAAGGAACTAAGACATATTTCAAGGAAGTATCTCGAAGTGTTCCAAGTTAATAAAGAACTTAGACATTCTTAAGGAAGTATCTCAAGTGTTCCAACATAATGAACTAGGACATGCTTTAGGAAGTATATCAAGTGTTCAAACCTAATGAACTTAGACATGCTTGAGTAAGTATTTCATAGTGTTCAAAAGTAAAGAAGAGGGGCTAAGATGTGCTTAAAGAAGTATCTTCTAAGGTTCCAATGTCTAAAAAAGGGGGACTAGTCTCCAAATCAAGAAGTATGAGTATGAGGACCTAAAATTGGTACTTAGCATGGGTAGGATTATGGGGTATTATTCATGGATTGCACAAGTATGACTTATGGTTACCTAAGAAAGTGTTCTCTTATATGATGTATGCTTAGATAGGATTGTGCTATAGTTGCCTTCCTTGTTATATTATAATTGACTAAAGGTGAGAGATTCCCTTGGTTATGAGAATTAAGGTAAGGATGAGACCATAAGATGGTAAATATGATTATTATGGCAAAAAAGGATACTTAGCATGAATGGGATTATGGGGTCTTATTCATGCATTGCACAAGTATTCTTTGAGGTTAGTTGAGAAGTAGTTCTCTTATGATATGAAGGACTAAGGGTTGAATAATGCTTATATGATTCTTATGTTGGAGACTTTACTTATGATTATGATATTGTCTCTTATGTTTATAGTTTATGTTTCATAAAGTATCTCTTATGATTAAGGCATATGACTTATGTTGACTAAACCTTATGTTGTCCTCTTATGATGTTATTCTAGCTATCATTTTTATTACTTTTGTACTAACGCATACTCTTGCCTACATTCTCATCAAATACAGGGTCCGGTGATTTGAGTTCCATTCTTGAGGATAGGTTTCTAAGGATAAAGGATTTGAAGACTTGGTGAGTCCTTATAGCATTGAGGTTAAAGCCACCATTTCCTTTTATGTCTTTCTTTATCTTTTGAGACTATTGTCTGGGCTATGTCCAAGATTTATCCAAAGTTGTAATAGATGGTTTGAGACAAAGTGTAGTAAGACCTCCGTTTGATTTTGTAAAGACTTTGATTGTATGGATAAAGTTTTAAAATTTCCATACTTTTCTATTATCTTATGTTATGATATGTTAAGTGGCTTGTATGAGATCCCTTCGGGGTCAAGTACGCCATGTTACATCTAGGGTGTATCTCTGGGTCGTGACATTTTTTATACTGATGCATTACCAGATGCTTTGCCGATATCAATTCCCCCATTTAGAATTTCACCAGCAATTTGAAGGATTTATTAGATAAGGGCTTTACCAGGACTAGTGCATCACCAAGCGGTGCACCAATGTAATTTGTGTGGAAGAAAGATGAATCATTGCAGAAGTGTATAGACTACAAAAATCTTAATAAGGTGACTATAATGAACAAATATCTACTACAAATGATTGATGGGTTTTTCGACCAACTATATGATGTCAGATGCTTCCCAAAGATTGATTTACATTTAGGGTACCACTAGGTACTTGTTTGAGTGAGTAATATTCCAAAGACAACTTTCAGGATTAGATATGGCCATTTTGAGTTTCTTGTAATGTCTTTTAGATTGGCGAATGACACAACAATATTTATGAACCTGATGAATAGTATATCCATGTTATTCTAGACTTGTTCGTAAATGTATTAGTTAATGATATTCCGATATATTCTCATTCAGAGGAAAATCATAGAGATCATGTAACACCCCGAAAATGTTAAAAAGAGTCGCATGTCGATAAACCACAGCTTAATTACTACAATATGTTTTATTCTCATTTTTTTGGGAACTTGAAATAATGTTATATTTGCAACCTTGCTTAAAATAATTCTCATCATAATTTAATGTATTGTATGGGGGTATTTGCGTAATATTTTAATTAGAAATATGTATAGTTTTAAAAAGGAGGTGAAGGATATATATATATAGGTGTATATGTATGCAATTGGGCAGCACACTATTATTTGGGTAGCCAACTTTTAGGGACAGCTGTGTATACGATAAACACCTCTTGTGTTACTATATTTTGACACCTCCTCTTAGGAAATTCATCTCAGCTGAAGTATAAGTCCCTTAGAACATTATCTAACCTGTTGTTCTTCAATATCACAAGAGAAAATCTTGGTCTTTTTTGCTGGAAATCGAGTTACACTCTTCTCTTTGGTAAGTAGTAAAACCTGTTTTTGAGCTGGGTAGCGTTTAGTAGATTAATCATATCTCATTCTGTAGAACTTTTTTTACTGTGAATAAATACGATTTGGAAAGCTAATTCGTATATGTACAACTCTTATGTTTATGTTAAACTCTAATTTGGTTGTTATGGATTCGAAATATGGGACGCATCATAGGACAAGTTCTGTCTAGATTCTGAAGTTTGAAATCCTGTATGGACAACTGTTAGTGTTTTGAATATATCTTTTGATCCAAAATACATTTTGCAGTGATTCTTGCTTGTTTGAAACCTTAAGAGAGGTACCTACACCTTTCATGAAGAGTATACAGTCCAGTTTGGCCGTTTTCCATTTCAAATCTTAATTGGGACAGGAGGCACTAGGATGGCCAGAATTTACTGTTCTGGGAGCATAGTTGTATTTGTACAGGCTAGGCTTACTTGTGATGATAACCCTATTTTTATGTCATCATTATTGATTTTCTAGAAAGTAAATAAGTTATTGAATTCATTTTTAAGGTTGTATATCCTTGTATACAAATTGAAGACTTTGATACGCTGCTTGGTCTACGGTTTGACTCATGGAGTTTTGTTGGACTGTTTGTGTGCTAAAGAACTAAGGTTTGTGTATAAACTTATACTTGTACTCTTTTTACCTGCTGGTATATCTGAAAGTTGATCTTGGTACATTGGTTACCTCTTGTCACTTTGCATTGTCGTGTTGGTATCCTTTAAGACGTTAAAGATGCTTGTGTAACTCGCCCACTTGTACGGATTGTTTGATCAGTTGGTGCTCTTGTTGGGACCCTGTCCTTCTTGTGGCTGTGACTTTGTCACTCTTGGCATGCCCCTTGATTCGGATCATTTACCATCTTGACTCTGGATTTTTAGTTCGTCTTAAGAATGGAAGTTGTCCATTTTAGTACGAACTAGAAAGCCATTTTTAATATGGTTCTTGGTTCTCTTGATTATTGGGTTTTGACCCTTCTTGATGTAGGGCGTTGATCCTTCTTGATACCTGCTCGTGCTTAGTGTGACGACATGATGTATATATTGGGTGAGCCTTGTTATTGAATCTCTTGAAAAGTTGTGCTATGAGCATTCTTGACATTTAGACCTTTATTTATTGAACTTGATACTCCTTGTATATTGTTTACTTGATTTACTGATTTTGTTTCGATCGTGCTGCCCTTGAATTGAGAATGATAACTTGTTGAGTTTGAGGGCTCCAAAGCTATAGTTTTTACACCACTAAGCTATATGCTTAGCGATAGTTGTTTCTATCGTAGGGGCTGTTCGCGATGATGCTTGAAGCTGGCCATTGATGATGAAGATTTTGAAAGCCTTAAGGAAGATCACATTTGCATATAGGCATATATATTTTGTATAACCTTGGGACTTGTACATGATCTTTGTGCTGTATATTTACAGGAGATTTTGAGGGCTGATTTGGTCATGTCACCATGGGTTGTAATATAAGTATGGTTATACGTTTTTATCTTTTTGGAGTGTGTAAACTCAAGCCTTGTAATATACTAGTTTGCTATATGTCTTGAAAGTTGTGTGAAGCATGAGCCGGCTGATTTCGGTACTCGGAAGCTTGTAATATTCTTGCTATTTCACCTTCGAGTATGAGGTTAATATATGCATGAAGATCTGGTCGGTTATTTGCTTCATTTTTTTTATTGGAGTTCGTTGTGAATCTAATCCCTCTACTAGATTAAAATCAGTATGCCCTCATTAATCGATTTTGAATGTCGCAAGTACTTAATTACATTTCTTGTTTAAGTAGTGGTATCGTTTTGAAAGGGTCGCTACACGTGTTGGTATCAGAGCCTAGTTTTGTGGTTCTAAGACTTTTGTTGTGAATTACTAATATAGTTGTTTGCTTTCGAAAAGGTTCTATTTAGATTATTTGTTTGCTTATATGGTTTATGATAATTGCATCGCATGTAGTGTGCATATGCATCTAGTACACATACCTAATGCAATGTGATCTTTCCTTTTGAAGGAATTAAGTTATGGCCACTTCTTCTGACCGACCTATGGAAGTTGCTCGTGAAGGTTCGGGTGCCTCTGTTTCCCAATCTCATGCATTGGAAGGGGTTGGAGAACATATCTCGAATCAGTATGTTCCCCACACTAGTGGTTCTGAAGTGGGAAACCATTAGGGTGTAAGAGCTGGTCCACATCCTCACATGAGTCATGGTACTCAAACCATGAATCCTCATTTTGAACAAATGGCTGAATTCTTCCACCATATGGCTGAATCGATGCATGATCCCCACAGGATTAACTTTGAGAAAATGAGGAAAATGGGTGGAGTGGAGTTTGAAGGCACTGTTGATCCCACAGATGCTGAACAATGGCTTGATCGTATGGAGAGGGTATTTGAGCAGTTGGAGTGTTCAGATGTTGCCAAATTTAAGTATGCTATTTCACTGTTACAAAAGGATGCTTATGATTGGTGGGTAAGTGTTCCGAATGCCAAGGTAAAACCTTCTGTTCTTACTTGGGATGATTTTCTCAAGGAATTTCATATGAAGTATGTCCCACCTGCTTATTGTGATGCAAAGAAAAAAGAGTTTTTGAATCTAGGGCAACGAGGCATGTCTATTGCTGAATACGAACAGAAGTTTCTATGGTTCTCTCGCTATGCTGGTGGTATTATTAAAGAGGAAAAAGACAAGTGCAGGAAATTTGAAGATGGTTTAAATGATTCCATTAGAAAGAATGTGGCGATCCTGCAACATGAGAAATTTTGTAAGTTAGTGTCTACTGCTTTTACATGGGAACGACTTGATAAAGAATAAGCTAGTAGAAATGAAAACATATTCCAAAAGCCTAGACCAAATTTTGGGGGTCCATCCAAAAAGGGAAGGTTTGATAATTCTAAGGCTGGTAGTGATAACAGGTCACCTCAACAAAGGCAAAACAGATCAGAATTTTCTACAGCTAGCACTCCAAATTATGGCCAAGGCAAGCCTCGTGTTCCTACTTGTCCACAATGTGGAAAGAATCATTATGGCACTTGCAGGAGAGCTTCTGGTGCATGTTTCAATTGTGGGAGCTTTGATCATAAAGTGAAAAATTGTCCTAATCCTAGTAATGCTCCTTCCTTTAAAACTGAAGGCTCAATTCATAAGCCTTCTGTTAATCCTCCTCAAACTAATAGAAGTGTAAGACCTAAAAACACCTAGGCAGCAGATACAAGTGGAGCTAATCAAGCTATTGGGCAAAGGGCTACTGCACGCGCATATGCTATGAGGCAGAGGGATGATCAAGATGGACAAGACGTGGTTGTCGGTAAATTTCACTTATTTGGATTATGTGTGTTTACATTATTTGATCCTGGTTCTACACATTCCTATATTTGTTCATCACTTGTTCTTCCTGAAAATGTGAAAGCTGTGAGACTTAATTACGATGTGCTGGTTGAAAGTCCTTTGGGTTATCAAGTTGTGTGTAGTCAAGTTTACCAAGATTGTCCCTTTGTGATTCAAAACCTAGTCTTCCCTGCTGATTTGATTGAAATGCCCTCAAGGATTTTGTTATTATTATCGAGATGGATTGGCTTTATAAATATCATGCGGTGGTAGATTGTAGGTCTAAGCATGCGATTTTTAAAGATCCTACATTTTCACACATCATTGTACAAGGTGAAAGATCAGTGACATCTAGTTTTATTTCTGCGGCCTTGGCAAGAAAGTTGATGCGTCAAGGGTGGGGGGCATACCTTGTTCACATAGTTGATACACAATTGAAGAGTCCTTGTATCAAGGGCATACCTGCTGTATGTGATTTTCCAGAAGTATTTCCAGAAAACCTTCCGGGATTGCCCCCGGAAAGAGAGGTTGAATTTCCAATCGAGCTTATTCTTGGATATACTCCTATTTTGATGTAACACCCCGTAAAAACCTAGTAAGACCGAGCTAGGGTTTGACTAAATCTAGTAGGTTGAACTAGAGCCTAACGTATGAACCTTATAAGTTTATGTATAAATTGGAGATATAAAAGGGTCCAAAAATTTGGCTAAGTATAACTTTAAGGGAGGGTTCAAGGAAGGCGAAAGGATTCACCTTCCTTAGAAGCTTCCTTGAACCAATGCCTTAGTCCATTTTGACTAAGTATATTTTCAAGAGAGGGTTCAAGGGAGGTGAAAGGCATCACTTCCCTTAGAAGCTCCCTTGAACAGATGCCTTAGCCGTGTGAGCAAAAAGGGCATCCGTTCAAGAGAGGCTTCAAGGCAAGTGAAGCAGTTCACTGACCTTAGAAGCTCTCGTGAACAATGCCTTAACCATTTTAGGCGTAAAGGAAGTTCACTTGAGGCTTCAAGGGATGTGAAACAATTCACTGTCCTTGAAGGGCCTCGTGAACTTTGCCTTAGCCATTTCAGGTAAGTTGGCAGTTCACGCATGGGTTCAAGGGACTTGAAGCAGTCCACGACCCTTAAACGGTCCCTTAAACAATTACTTAGTTTTAAGGGGCTTTAGACGTGAGGGTATAAGGACAAAAGAGGGCCCCACCGAATGGGGACCACCACTCATGGGGGCTGCCCTAGTACACTAGGCAGTGCACGTGTGCATGTGGGGGACCCACTACCGTGTACTCCCGTGTAGGCTTATGCCTTAGCTTTAAAAAGCTAAAGGCAAGTCCAAGGGAGGGTTTAAGGAAGGTACATCAATACAAGGGCCTTAAAAGCTCCCTTGGTAATTGCCTTAGTTTTATTTGGGCAATCCAAGGGAGGAAGAAAAAAGGGGTAGTTTCGTAATTTCCTTTTTCGTCCAAATTAAATGGGTATAGTCTATATTACTTTTAAATAAATATCTATATGGTATAAATAGGCCTTTTGAATACTCCTATGGATATGCATTAGCTTTAAAAAGACAAAGGCAAAGTCCAAGGGAGGGTCCAAGGCTAGTGGACCACTTCAAGGACCTTAAATGCTTCGTTAAACATTTCCTTAGTTTTTTTGGCTAAGTCCATTGTGCAAGGGCATTTTCGTAAATATTATTTTTATGTTAAATTAGAAAGTGGGTATATTTTATATTATTTTTAAATAACTATATAAGGGATTTTATATTAAAATACCCCCAAAATTAACCACTTTCAAAAACACCCATTTCAAAATAAAAAGTTCATCTCTTCTCCAATATTTCTCTCTCTACAAAGTTCCTCCATTGAAAAACATTCAAGCTCCAAGATTAGGGTTCAAGCTCCAAGGTTTTCGACCCAAATTCATGGGAAAGTTTCATTAAGGTATGGGAGTCCTTTATTCTTGGTTAGCTATCACCAAGAAGCCCTTTCAACTAAGTTTTCAAAGATCCCCAATTTCTAGGTTTTCAATCAAATTCGTGGGTCTCTTTCTAAAATCGATTCCATTGATCTATAATGGTTATTTATGATTATATATGAATGTTTTTGGATGAATTCATGTAATACTTATGGTTTTTGAACAATTCCCCACAAGACCCATGATTTCCCTTTTCTTT